>ML776816.1:1185007-1206272 GCA_009831015.1 Picea engelmannii
TCCCCCTCTGAGCTAACCTCCTTACTGCTTCCCGATACCACCTTCACTCCCACCACCACTTGTCCTCCACTCACATCACTCGTGCATCTGTCCCCTACCCAATGTCACATCTCCCCTCTCACCTTTTTACATGTGTCTTTCACTTCCCCTCCATGTCACCTCCGTCATGTTGTCATGTCCCCCCTAACCACTCACACCCCTCCGCCTCCACTTCCTCTCCATGTGCCACATCACCCTCACACCTTTTACACCGCATCTCCCGCACACTGACGTCCGTGCATTCCCAGTCATTTCTCTACCACCATATCCTTCCACTTGGCCATAGCTCACTCATTGTTCCATGCGATTTTGCACAAATCACCTCGCATATCACCATCACCTTCCTCCACGTGCACCTGCCAGTTTCCCCTGAAAGAATCCAACAAATATCCAGATGGAAAAAGAGCAGGGCGAGGCCATCACATTTTCCATGTGCCACATTTACTCAGACCTCGTCCTGATCCCAATGAAGACATTTAATGAGGTAGGGTGAGGTGGTTGAAACATTGTCTCCCTCCATAAATAGAAAGATGGAAAAGGACTGGCAGACTGCTTGAGCTAGCGTCTGACAGGAAGCTTCATGCGCAGTCTGACAGAGAAGTTTCAGATGAAGGATCTTGCATTTGATAGTAGGTTGCATGCACAGTTTTCCAGAGAACATGCAGACGTAAATCCTTGAATGCAAAGACAAGGAGCTCTTCGAGTCAGAGATTTTACTATAGGGGCAAATTGTTTTGAGTATATCTAGGCATTTTTGATATTTTGTTATCGCTGATGGTTGAGCAAGGCTCCCGAATTGTAAAGTTTTGATGAAGCTCTGGTTCTTCTAGTTATGTATCTGTATTTAAGACTTCCTATTTAATGAAAGTCAGTTTCCTTTTCATTTCTCTGTAACAACTATGTTATAACACTCAAGCATGGATGATCCAATCGAGGGTAGTTATGCTGTTGTGATGTAGGTTTGATCACAGTAGTATCTTGACCAGTTTTAATTAGTTTCCTATGTTATCTTTTCCCCTCTTACACTGGATGGCTCGGGCATGGATGATCCAGTCGAGTTGTTGCAGTTGTAGGATAATGGAGGTTTGATCATTCTATTGTTGTGAATGTGTTGCTTTCACCATATTTCAGTGTCTGAAGATCGAGCTCAAGATTGCTCTTGAGTTTGATTTTTTCCTCTCTGGTTTGTTGGAAGGCCTGATTCCCACAACAATATCGTTGATCTTTCTCACTAAGTCTTCCCTCTGCTCACACTTAATCTCAACTTACTAACTGAATTTGATCAAGACCTCACTTACTTGTGCATGCTGGTCCTTGTTTTCTGAGTTAAAACAATATTATCTTGATTCTGTTCCCATTTGACCTCTTAAAAATTATTCATTGTGACATAAAAAATGATGGGTACTGGGCTTACCTTCAATGCAATATGAAGGTGTCTTCTAGTGCTAATAACATGTTCTAGCGATAAAGAGGATATTTAGATATCTCAAGAGTACACAAGAGTTTGGATTATGGTATACAAAAGGAACGGATCTATCACTTATTGACTACAAAGATGTAGATTGGGAAGGTTGCATTGATGAATTAATAAGTACAAGTAGAGTAGCGTTCTACTTGGGTGAGTGTTTGGTATCTTGGCTAAGCAAGAAACAATCATCAGTATCATTGTATATAGTCGAAGAAGATTATATTGCAACAACAACATGTTGTACATGGGTTCTATGGATGAAACAAACTTTGACAGATATACATTTTGAGTATGATGAGCCCGTTCCGATATATTTTGATAATACCATCACCATCGATATCTCAAAGAATCAAATGATGCACTCCAAGATGAAGCACATTCCAATCAAGTATCATTTTCTACAGGAATAGCTTGTAGAGAAGAACATTCGATTTGAGTATGTTGGGACCAAAGAACAAATTGCAGACATCTTTACAAAACCACTTCCAAGGGAATCCTTTGAGTATATTCATCATAAACTTGGCATATTTTCTACCCCATAATGAACTTTGAATGTTATTATTATATGTTATAGATTTACACGATGAAGCACCATAAAAGTGGACAGTTCGGTTTGGGGAAGCAGTTTTAGGAAGAGTTCAGTAAGCGAGAGCATCCCCAAGGATAATTTAGTTAGGGGGAGCATCCTCAATGGGAAGTTATGTTTACCATTGATGTCAAAGGGGGATAAATTCAACAGATGCACGGATATAGATTTATATGCTTGGAGAGAGAGTACATAGGCTTGTTTCTAGGGGGAGCGATGGTCATAGGGGGAACATGAGCGATGTGAATTTAGTGTTGCATCAAAGTGTTTCCATTAATACCAAAGGGGGCGATTGTTGATTAATTGGGTTTGTTGTCATTGATGCCAATCCATGAAGCAAGTCATGTATAAAATTATGGTAGCCCCAATAGTGTGGTTAAGGAACCCAAGTTTGGTTGAGGAATAATGTAATGGATATCAATGCATATGCAAGTAAGACTATTCTAGATGGATAGTACATGTCGTTCCATTTCCGATGATATGTGGAATACCACATAACTCCTCACGGTTAGAGAGTTATGGACATTTGAAGTTGGAGAAACCTCATGAGTTATCTAGAATCCCCTAGAAGGTCAAATAAGTCAATTTATTCTAGAATCTCCTAGAAGAAGTTTACTAGTCAAAGTGGTTGTAAATAGGATTTAATCATGGGTTAAGTTGTTGCAAAAGGAAAATAACTAAAAATAAATTAGTTGCAACTAGAAGTGGTGAGTTTATTATTTGTGGATAAAATGGTTGTAAGTGGACAAAGTGGTTAGAAGTGGGTTAGCCCTAAAATAAAGAAGTTGGGTAAAGTTAGTTAGAAGATAACCCATTGAGGAAGCTACTTGGAGAATATAAATAAGAGAGAAAGGGTCTCCTATTAGGACCTATTGAGAACATTGAATATCTATTTTTGTGAACTATTATGGATCGGTATCATTGAAAAATCTATAGCAATGAGTCTGAAGTAGCGATAAAGTTGCAGGTACGAAGGGTCGAGAATGTGGGTACTGAATTAGGGTTTTACTGGAGACATCCACATGTTTCAGTACTATAAGGGAGAAAAAATTTGTGGGCCATAGTGGTATAAAGCACGTATACCCACGAGCTTACTGAAGACAAAGCATGGATCTATTTACAAAGATGAAAAGGAAAATCTGATCTATCATTAGTGATATGTTGTAGTGATGAGAAGTGACTACAAGAAAGTGTGACAATGATCTTGTACAGCAGAACCTTATACATAAATTAAAAGGTATGTTATATACTTGTTGTAATTGGTTATTAGTAATGGACCAGGGTTTGATCATGGAAGATAAATCATGTACCCCTGAGGGTTTGTCGGCTGGTTGGTACTTGTTGTATGAGGCGTATCTACAATGGTATATTTATGGTGTATTGAGTTGCTATGGTTTGCACATTCCATGAGATAGTTTGTTATAGTGCATATTGTGATTTTGGAGCATATTTGAGGCATCTTTGTTGAAGAGTGTTAGTAAATATCTTGGTACAATTTGAGGTGGCATTATAGTTAGGGTTTACTGTATGATGGATGTAAGGGTTTGTTATATCTGATGAATGGTTCATGGTTTATGTATGGCACTTGGTTGGTGAGGCATTCTTGACTTCAGTTCATGGCATATAATTTTTTCATAGGGTATGTAACATATATGATTAGATATGAGACTAAAATGATAAGTTCCAGTATCATGTTCAATAGTGACAATTGACAAAGGAAAAAATAGTGAAGTTGAGAGAGTTACTAGTAATCTGTGAGTTGCAGTGAAGAAGGTCACGGATGCCCACGAGTTGCAGTTAAGAGAAGCACAGATATCCATGTGTTGTAGTATATACAAGTCACGTATCTGCATGAAAGTTTTGAAGAAGAATCAGATCAGTGAGCTATTTGAATTAGTGACAATGAAAGAGGTTAGCAGTGATAGTAACAAAGGTCAATAGTAACAGTGACAGGTTGTTCACATTTGGCACTTATATTTTAGGGGGGTTGTATGGGAGAAGGATAGGTGGTTGTAGCCAGAGAACATAGGGGGTTGTAGCCTCCTTCTAGTTGTAGCCAAAGAATTGGAGAGTTGGATCTTCCCTCAGGTTGTAGCCTGGAAATATAGGGGGTTGGAGCCTCCTTCTTGTTGCAATTAGAGAACAAAGGAAGTTGGTGCTTCCAATGAATGTAATTCTTAAAGACATATAAGAAAAAATATTATGTGGTTTTCTCCTCCATTAGGTTTCCACGTAAAAATACTAGTGTACTGTGTATGTGTGTGATTGCTCATTATTCATGGTTCATTTATTCTACACTTGTTGAATGATATTGGTAAATGGATCATAAAGTTAACAACACTTATATACTGTGGTTAAAAATGATTATAATTTCTATATTACTGATTCAACCCCCCTCTCAATAATCCAACAATTGCTTCACTTTCTTGGGAAAATTAGCAATAAAATCAACCATAACAACTTCCCACTTCCATTTTGGAATGGACAATGGCTTTAATAACCCCATTAGATTCCTATGATCTGTTTTCACTTTCTAGTACTCTAGACATTTGGCTATGTAATTATCCATTTCTTTCTTCATTGTCATCCAAAAGTATTGGCTTCTTACTGCTGCAATTGTCTTATGCTATCCTGGGTTCTCGACATATGTCACATTATGCATTTCCTCCAAAAATGCATTTTTTAGCTCATTGGAATTTGACACATATACTTTTCCTTTGTACATTAGAATTCCATCTTCTTTCAACTCATAATAGTTAAATTTATGCTAAAATTTTTCTTGATGTAATGTTTCTTTTATTTTCAAATAAAGTTGATCTGAATTTACTGTTGCAGTTATTTTTTCTTTTAGATCAGTCCTGTACATGATTATGGATGCAACATGCACTTCATGAGCTCTCCTGCTAAGTGCATTAACCACTTGATTTCCCTTTCCTTTTATATGCTTAATTTCAAATTCATATTCACTCATAAATTCCAACCATCTAATTTTTCTGGCATTTAATGTTAGGTGTCCAAACAAATGCTTCAAACCATAGTGGTATGTCCTTAGATCTAATTTCTTCCCCATGAGGTTATGTCTCCACATTTTTAATGCATGTACAATTTTTGCTAACTCTAGATCACGTGTAGCATAATTCCTCTCATGTTATTTTATTTTTCTGGACTCGTAGAATACCACATGATATTTTTGACTAAGGACTAAAATGAGCCCTTCCTTGCATTCATCAGTGAAAAAAACAAATTCTTCATCCATATATGCAATATATAATATTGGTGCACTTGTCAAGATATATTTCAACTACCGGAAGCTTTCTTCACACTAGGAAGTCCATTCAAACTTCACTCCTTTATTTTGCAAATAAGTGATTGGACTTGCAATATTTGAGAATCCTTTTATGAATCCACGGTAATAACCAACAAGACCTATGAATGATATAATCTCTGTCACATTCTTTGGTGCTAGCCATCATCTAATGGACTTTATCTTCTTAGGATCAACTTCTATCCCCTTTGTTGAAATGATATGCCCCAAGTAGTGAATCTTCTTTTAATAAAATATGCACTCACTTAGCTTAGCATACAATTTATGCTCCTTTAAAACTTGCAACACCATTCTCAATTTTTTCTCACGTTCCTCTTCTAACTTAGAGTAGATGAGTATCTCATCTAGGAATACAATTATAAATTTGTCCAGGTACTCCTTGAACACTCCATGCATCAGGCACATAAAAAATGTTGGGGCATTTGATAGTCCGAATGGTACTACTGTGAATTCATAATTCCCATATCTTGTACTAAATTATGTCTTGCTAATGTATTCTTCCTTTATCCTTACTTGATGATATCCTAATATCAAGTCAATCTTGGAAAATATTCTTGCACCTTTTAGCTGATCAAACAAATCATCAATTCTTGGCAAAGGGTATTTTTTCTTTATAATGACCTTATTTAGTTGTCTGAAATCAATACACAACCTTAAGGTTTCATATTTATTTATTACAAAAAAACCTGGTGCACCTCAACATGGCACACTTGGGTGTATATAACCCTTGTTTAACAATTCTTCAAGTTTCATATGCAACTCTTTCAATTTTGGTGTTCCCATTCTATAAGGTGTCTTGGACACTGGGGAAACTCCTGGAACCAAATCAATAGAGAAATCAATGTCTCTTTTTGGTGGAAATCCTAGGATTTATGAAAAAACATCTTCAAAATATCTCAAGACCGAATGGTATTCAATTCTTTTCACTTTATCTCTGGCCGCCTCTTCCATATGGGCTACCAAAATTTGACATCCCTTCCTGAAACTGTTTTTGAGTTGCATAGATGAAATTGTTGGGTATGTGTTATATTCTTTGCATGTGTGTGTGGGCGCATCAGATTCGAAAACTGTGTCTAACGATACCAACTTGCTTCTCTCTTTGTGTCATGTGCACTGGGTTCTTTCCTAGGGGGGTCCCAAGAGGGGCTAGGTATGGCCCCCCTGGTTACGCACAACGTTCAGGGAAGTGCCCCAAAATTTTTTTGGGATGGGTTTTTGCTATTTTTAGCAGTTTTCTAAATTAATCTCGGATTAAGGGATTAGGGTTTTGGTAGCTATGGAATACCTAAAACATTTTATATATTGTATGGTGAATGGTGAAATTAATACGATAAAGAGTTTAAAGGTGTGACACTAAGGAAGACTTTTTTTCTCCTAGTTAAGGGTTTTCAGCGTAAATCTCTATGTACTATGTGTATGAGCCATTGATTAATTTCTGTTTTTCTTAAGAATCTATATGCATTTCTTTACTTCACAGGTTTAAAAATTACATGTGGTATCAAATCTCATTTTTTTTCTTCAGAGGGACGCATTTGTTGTTGTGGGTTTGGCTCGGTCTTGATAGATCAAGTTTATCTTGGGTTTGTGATAAACCTGGGTTTAGTGGGAGATTTTGCAATAGTGATTCAAGTGTAGAAAGAGGAATGGAGAGATCTTCTATAATCGAGATAGATAAGTTCAACAGTAAAAACATTGAGCTATGGAAGCTCAAGATGGAGGACCTTCTTGTGGAAAAACAACAATGGATCGTTGTGGATCCTAGTACAAAGCCTACTGGTACGCATCCTACTAGCACACAGTTGACTAGTACACAACCTACTAGTACACAAACTACTAGTACACCACCTACTGGTATGTCGAAGGAAGATTGGGAGAAGTTAGACATAAGATAAAGAAGTACTATTCGACTCTTCTTGGCAGATTCAGTGTTGTTGAATTTTTTAGGAGAATCTACAGCCAAGAAACTATGGGATAAGTTAGGGAATTTGTATCAATCAAAGTCCCTGGTAAACAAGTTGTTTCTTCGAAAGAAGTTGTATCATCTTAGGATGGAAGATGGATATTCTGTGATAGAACATCTAAATGCCTTTAATACTCTAGTAAGTCAACTTGTCTCTATTAAAATTACGATTGCAGAAGAAGATAAGTTTATTAATTTGTTATGTTCTTTTCCAGACTCTTGGGATAATCTAGTTGTAGCAATTGGTAGTACCACTCAATCTACATTGAAGTATGAGGATGTAGTTTCATCCTTGTTATCTGAAGAGACGAGGTGGAAAATCATGGATGGACATATCACAGATGCTTTATTCGTAAGAGCTCGTACCCAAGACATGAATCCTGGTAAGTCTTCAGGGGGGAGATCTAAATCTATAGGTAGATCTAAGTCTCTAGTATTATCTCTGAGGAAATGATGGAAATGTGGTAAAATAGGGCATTATAAGAAATATTGCAAGTCTAAGAAGGTTGATAAACCAAAGGGATTTGATAGAACCTCTTCCACAGAGGTGAAAACCTCCATTGGAGAAGGAGGTGATGTTTACTTGGCATCTACAGGTACACATGTAGACCATGATGTATGGTTGATCGACTCAGGTGTGTCATACCATATGACTCCTCACAGGGAGTGGTTATGTGAATATGAAAAATATGATGGTGGTGATGTATTCCTAGGAGATGACTCGACAACCAAAATCATGGGACGTGGAAGGGTTAAGTTGCTGCTAAAAGATGGAAGGGTTAGAACCCTCCCTGGGGTTCTTCACATTCCAAAACTAGCCAGGATCCTAATATCTGTAAGCAAGTTGGATGATTAAAGAGTGGATATTGTATTGGGAAAGGGCACTTGCAAGATGGTACGAGGAGCAATGGTGTTGATGAGGGGAGTTTAGTCTGGAACTCTGTACAAGTTGTTGGGAAACACTTATACTAATGGGTGTAACAGTTCAGTTTCCCCAAGCAGAGAAATAAACAAGACAAGACCAATATTGTCCCTGGAAAGAAGACCATGCTGTGGCATCAAAGACTGGGACATATTGGAGAAAAGGGCCTTCAAACACTACACGGTAAAGGTATGGTTGAAGGTATGTCTAATTGCACTCTAGATTTTGATTTCTGTGAACATTTCATTTATGATAAATAGAATCGAGTAAGATTCCCATATGGTACTACAAGAGCAAAGGGGATCTTAGAGTTGATACATAGTGATGTGTTTGGACCTGCTCATGTTCCATCCCTAGGTAAATCTGTGTATTATGTTTCATTCATAGATGATTTCTCAAGGAACACATGGATTTATTTTCTTAGAAATAAATCTAAGGTATTTGATAAATTTAAAGAGTTTAAGGCTCTGGTAGAAAATCAGACAGAAAATAAAATAAAGGTATTGAGGACAGATAATGGTGGAGAATTCTATGGAAATGAATTCGAAGAATTCTGTAAGAAGTGTGGTATAGCAAGGAAGAAGACTATTCCATACACACCTCAATAGAATGGAGTTGCATAAAGGATGAACATGACACTGATGAAAAAATCAAGGAGCATTCTTAGTGGTGCCAAATTAGGATAGGAATTCTGGGTAGAGGCAGTGGGTACAACATGTTACCTAGTCAATTGATCATCCTCATCAGTGCTGGATGATAAAACTCCACATGAGGTATGGATTGGAAAGAAACCATCTCTTCAACATCTTAGAGTGTTTAGTTGTGATGCTTATGTACATGTTCCAAATGAAAATAGGATTAAGATGGATAATAAAGACGAAAAGTGTATCTTTATTGGTTATAAAGATGGTGTGAAAGGTTATAATATTTGGAACCCAGAAACTAAGAAGACTATTTACAATCAAAATGTTGTTTTTAGAGAGGTAAAAGATGTTGCCAAATAGGAATTCCTACCAAGGAAAGAAGAACCTGAGAAAATAGAGCTTGATTTGGATGATGCAAAATTTGAATCATATAAAGAAGATGAAGTAGAAGAAGAAGAAGAAGAACCTCAAACCCTAGTATTGAGGAGATCGGTGAGGGAAAGAAGCAAACCAGAAAGGTATAGTCCACCTGATTTTCGTTCTAATTTTGCTTTATCTATTACCGATGATGATCCCATAACTGTCAGGGAAGCAATGAATTCAGAGGATAGTAAACTATGGAAGAAGGCCATGGTTGAAGAGATGGATGCCTTGGATAAGAATGAGGCATGGGATATAGTTGAGTTGCTAGCTGGAAGAAAATTTGTTGGTAGAAAATGGTTGTTTAAGAAGAAGTTTAATGCAGAAGGAAAGGTGGAGAGATACAAAGCTCGATTAGTAGCAAAAGGTTATTCCTAGGTAGAGGGAATTGACTTTGGTGAGATTTGTTCTCTTGTTTCCAAGTTAACGTCTATTATATTTCTTTTATCTATTTCTTCTTCTTTTGATCTTGAAGTGGAACGGATGGATGTGAAGACAAAATTCCTACATGGGAATATGGAAGAAGAAATCTACATGAAGAATCCATAAGGATTTGTAGTGAAGGGAAAGAAAGAGTTGGTATGTAAGCTAAAGAAGTCACTATATGGTCTGAAGAAATCACCTAGGATGTGGTACCAAAATTTTGACACATACATCCTTGGATTGGGATTTGTGAGAAGCAGAGCTGATCACTGTGTATATTCCAAGAAAGTTGGTAATCACTTCATTTATGTAGTGTTGTATGTTGATGACATGTTGCTGGTAGGAAATAACATGGATGTTATCAAGGAGGTGAAATCGAAGATATCCTCCAAATTTGACATGAAGGATATTGGTGCTGCTAACTTCATTTTGGGAATGAAGATTAAAAGAGATCATGCAAACAAGAAACTCTGGTTGAATCAAAGAAAATATGTTGAGACGATATTGCAGAGGTTTAATATGCATGGAAGTAAATTGGTCAAGGTTCCTATTCCTATAGGTGTAAATTTATCTGCAGATCAGTGTCCCAAGAAAAAGGAAGAAGAAGAGGACATGTTCCATGTTTCATATGCTAGTGCAGTTGGAAGTTTGATGTATACAATGGTTTGTACTAGACCTAACATTGCACATGTAGTGGGATTTTTGAGCAGGTATATGTCAAAACCAATAAAGGAGCATTGGACAACAATAAAGATGGTCTTCAAGTATCTTTGTGGCACTACCAGTTATGGATTGTGCTACCAAGGAAGAACAGGATTGGACAAAGTGGTTGACATACATGGCTTTGTTGATGCAGACTGGGCTGGAGATCTGGATCGCAGAAGATCTACACTTGGGTATGTGTTTAACCTATTTGGAGGAGCAATCAGTTGGATGAGAAAAAGACAGGTTATAGTGGCACTCTCAACTATAGAAGTTGAATACATGGCATCCACTCATGCAAGCAAGGAAGCAGTATGGTTACAAAAATTGTGTTCGGGCATTGGGTTGGTGCAACAAGAAATGAGATTAGATTGTGACAGTCATAGTGCAATATTCCTGGAAAAGAACCCAACTTATCATTCAAAGACAATGAATATTGATGTTCAGTATCACTTTGTGAGAGACATGGTTGAAGAAAAGAAGGTGTTGCTGGAAAAGGTTGACACTTTGAAGAATGTTGCAGATTCATTGACAAAGTCTGTGAGCATAGAAAAGTTCTCTTGGTGTAGAGTAACAATGATAATTTTTTCCCTGGATTGTTGACTATATAATCTTGTGAACCCCTATATGCAAAGAAAACGACAAGTGGGAGAATGTTGGGTATGTATTATAATATTTGCATGTGTGTGTGTAGGCATGTCAGATTCGACAACTGTGTTTGACGATCCCAACTTCATTCGCTCTTTGTGTTGTGTGCACCGTGTGCTTTCCTAGAGGGGGGGGGGGGGGCAGGTATGCCCCCCCCTGGTTTACTATAGCATTCGGGGCAGTGCCCCGAAAATGTTTTTGGGCGGTTTTTAGCTATTTTAGCGGATTTTTCTATTTTTAGAAAATTTCTAAATTAATCCCAGATTAAGGGATTAGGGTTTTTGTAGCTACAAAATACCTAAAACATTGTATATATTGTATGGTGAATGGTGAAAATAATACAATAAAGAGTTGAAAGGTGTGGCACCAAGGAAGACTGGTTTTCTCCTGGTTAAGGGTTTCCAACAAAAATCTCTGTGTAATATGTGTATGAATCATTGATTAATTTATGTTTTGATTAAGAATATGTATGCATTTCTTTACTTCACAGGTTTAAAACTTACAAAAATATCTCTAATAACTATGACTCTTGAAATGCCTTGAATATTTCCTTGCTACCCTTCTTCATCAAGATATGTGATTGTCTTGTTATAATAGTCTAGGACAACATGGTGTTTTTCCAACCAATCCATGCCATTTAGACAAGCATATGAACCCAATGGTATGATGTTTACATCTACCTTTTTGTTGATTCCATTCATGTCAATCAGACAATCCTTAACCAACTCATTAATCTTTCTTTTAGCTCCTGTGGCTAGCTGAACTAACCACAATTTATTATGCTTCCTCCTTTGCAAGTGAAATATTTCAAAAATGTTATCATTTATGTAACTATGGATAGCTTTAGAATCAATTAAAATTGTTGTGGTTTGATTATCAATATTACCTTCCACTTCAATCATGGGAGATTGATACTCTTCTTTCTTGTTGGCCAAGGCTGCATAAATCCTTGGCATGCTTCCTCCCATGTATTCCACTGTTTTATCCTCCTAAATGTTGTGGAAAGTCCTCATTCTTTCACTTTTGTGAGGCCAATCCCTATATAAATGATTTCCCTCGCATACCTGACTTTGTATAGGATTTTTCCTTGGATTTTCCCCAAATGAATTTGTAGTCTTGTGTTCTTTTTGGGTTGACTGACCTTGCTTATTTGTTTGGAAGTTATTCTTGAAAAAGGGTGGCTTAAAACCTTTCTTCCTTTGATCCTTTTTACCATTAGTCTTGTCATTCCAAGTATTTTGGAAAACTAGCCTTCCTATGTTATGTTTATAAAGATGTCTTTCTCTCCTTATGGTCTCCTCAAAGGTATTGGGGTTATCATATTGTATCTTGTCACTATAGAAGGAGGGTAACCCACTTAGAAACATTTGAATTTTTACCTTTTCATCTTTTATGAAGTCAACATACTTCAACAATTCAAAGAACCTACTTTCAAATTCATCCATTGTCATGGTTTCTATCTTGAGTTCAAAGAATTCTTTCATATTACTTTCATAATGATCAGAAAAATATTTCTCTTAAAAATATCCCTTGAATTGACTCCACGATATCCTCTTCTCATCAAGGTTCTTGGCTTGCTTAAGCTGACCCCACCACATTATTTCATTTCCTTGCAAATTGTAGGTTGCAATTCTAGATTCTACCTGGGAGGAGTAATCATGCAACTATAAATATTTATTCATTTCCAACAACCAAGCCTCATCCTCTTCTCCTTTCCTGTGATCACCATTGAAAGTTGGTGGCTTAATTTTCCTGAGTTCACCTTGCAATATGTCTGCCTTAGGCATTCTCCTTTGCCTCTAAATAAGAGACACACTTGGGATGATTCATGGCCATAAACTTGCATGAGTTCTTATGGTGGATTTACTTGGAGAATGACGACTCCTTCTCATGCTTCTTGACTACCTATTATTTCCATGATCATCCATTTTTCTTTGAGATCTAGATTCAATCACTTGTCTAGCTTGGTAACCGAGTCTTTGTTGAATTGCTTATGAAACATATTCAAACTTTGAATTATCTTCCTCTTAAGCATTCATAATCCTTTCATTATCAACTCTATATCTCTGCAGGCTTCTCATAGTGACATGCTCCTGCCTATCTCTTCTCCCACTTGACTCTGTCTCAGGATTCCCCATGGTGACATGAAGACCTATGATATCTTCCTCATGGCTGTAATATCCCTAAGCATATTCCATAACTCCATTCCTCATATAATAACCAAATTTTATTTTCTATACCTCAAATTCTGTAAGAAATGTGCATGTAATAATTATTGTTAGAGCATTTATAGTGACATGCTTCTCTATCTAGGATTCTCATAGTGACATGCTCTTGCCTATCTCTTCTCCCATTTGAATTCGTCTTAGGATTCCCCATGGTGACATGCAGGCCTATGATCTCTTCCTCATGGCTGAAAGATCCCTGATCATCTTCCATAACTCCATTCATCATATAAGAACCAAATTTTCTTGATTGTACCTCAAATAACAATAATGTGCATGTAATAATTATTGTTAGAGCATGTATAATATAAAACATTTCATCATATAGAATATAGGTTATTATTTTATCCCAATTTTATGAAGGACACGATGCACCAAATAAAAAATGTGATTCCTTATATGAATTCGTCTCTGAAATAGATTTCCAATGGCTATACCCATGCCACAATCTAAGTTCTAAGTGAAACGTTGTGACATCCACATGAAACAATTTTTCCACTCATTCACTGTTACAACAATCTATTTATTGCTTTCTGAGAAATTATGTTGCCCAATTAAAAATTATGGGTTGAAAAATGTGTTCTACTCCTCAATACCTTTCCAAATACTATTCGTTTTCTCAAATCTGAGCCCTGTGCTAAAATTTATGTTCCGGAGAAGTTTTGACTATTTTACCCAATTTATTCATGTATGCTACAAGTGACTTCTTTCACTCCCAACACATTTTATATACCCATATACCAAATATATCTCCATTGTTGTCTTATATGGTTCATAATATTTCCATAAATTACTCCTGTGCCCCAAACAAACTTATAAGCATGGAGTTATGCCCTATGGAAGTAAATTTTTGCCAAAGTTTTACCCTTACTATTTTGGTTGTAACTTTCTCATACAAGCTCCGTTTTGCGAACAATTTATCTCATTGGATAATTTTCTCCAAGTTATTTTATTTGAGATACAAATATAGAGTGTACGTCACTACAATTTGTTCTCATGGGTTTTCATTGGCTAAAAATGTTGTTTAGGCCTTAGAAAATGCTCCACAAGTTAATGACCTTAAAAAACCCCAAAATTTCACATAAAATTGATTGTTTTACTAATGTAACAACCCTTTAAATCTGAGCCATCAATCTCAAATCACATGGAATCAGAGATTTTGATATGCACTCCATCGACCATTGGTGATCACCATTCTCCTTTGGGTGTGCACATCATTTTCCCAAAATATCAAATCGTCCATCGATCATCAGCCCATTCCTTCAACAACTGATTTGCACAGAACTCTAAACTGGCTGACCCAATTGTTGACCGTTGATGATCTTTTTTGGAAAATGAAAACTCCTCACTAAGTCGGCTGACACCTGACCATTGACCCATCAATCGTCAATGGGCCCCAATGACTTCCGAAAACACTTCCCCAATTCGACTGACCCAACCATCTGTCGTTGACCACTTTTGGGATGATGTGGAAACTAATGATGTGGCATGACACACAGATGCTGACATGGTGTGAAACGTCATCTTGAGGTGTTGAATTCGCTGGTGTGGCTTGACACATGGATGTTGATGTGGCATGACATGTAATCACCTTGTTTTCTCCATCTACCGATTCTCTTGGACGACTCGAACACCTTGCCAAATTTTGGTCGACGTTTGACCATCGATGATCTCTCTTTCTTAATTCAAAACACTTAATCAAATCTGATAGACACATGGCCATTGGTCCATCAACCATAGATGATTTTCATTGGCGATTGAAAATACTTCACTGGATTCGGCTGACACCCAATGGTCAACCATTGATGGTCACAGATGTCTTATGGCTGAACCAAAATCTTCACCATTTCGACCGACCCGACCATCGACCATCGATGATTTCTCTTAGTGAAATTCAACACTTAGAAAATTTTCTACATTTCTCTGATTGATCTAGACAATCGATCTCCCAATCAAAATGATATGAACCATTGATTCACTGAACTTCTCCCAACTCTACCGAAAAAATTTGACCATCGATCTGATCCATTTTAAAAACCCTTGAAATGAACCCTGACTGTTAATTTTCTCAACCTTCAAAACAACCAAAACATTATGAATTTTTAAATTTGTCATGAAAAATCTCAGCCATTGATCGTGAGATCAAACATGATCTTGGTTGTTGTTTCCTAAAATTATTCCCACTTCTAAAGGTGTTCATTAAAACAATATTTTTTACCCTTCCAAGTTGAATTCCTCTCTTTAACTTGCATATTTACTTCATTAATTTCTTAAGCAGATCCAAGTCACTCAAACTCGAATTTTCCTCATGAATTTTGGGATTTCGCTATGATTTTTCTGAGATTATCCCCATTTTTTTCACAGGCAACTCTGTAATAGTGAACTTGCCCAAATTCACACTGGTTCAATCCCATACAAGCCCAATGTTTGACCCAGACACTATGATACCATAATGTAACGTCCCCTAGCCTAGCTAAGGAACATTAAGGTGCAAAATAACTCATAAAGCTAAATTTCTGCTAACTAAATAATTACAGGTAGATTTTAGCTACAATTTACATATAAATTTAACTGTTGTCTATTACCATAAATCAGATTCATCTACAACTTGTAAAAATAACATGAATGTATTCTAATAATTCAACACAAGAACATATAAGTTATTTCCAAATACACATAGTTCATGCACAACAATTTAACTCATAAATACAAGACAAAAAAATAGATAAGCACTTATCTTTTAATAGTATTTGTGCAACCAGCTGCATGGGATGGACACTCCACCCAAACTTAGACTGATTGTTCAAAATCTCAACAACCAATCACCCCTGCGTCGAGGTTAGTAATCCAAAAAAGAAGGTGGTCTCTCACTGTCCACTCACAACTCAAAATTCCCACAACCCACTGGTATTCTCATACAACTAACTAGATTTTCCACCAACTCTCTTCCTCTCGACCTTCCCAACCAAAGGAATGTACCCCTTCATTGATCTTAGTCCCTCAACTATCCCATTTGTTTATCAGGGTCTTTCTGGAATAGGTAACTAGGAATCTCTCAACTGGGAACTTAGGGGAACTTTTTTCTAGGAAAACTACCAACAAACAACAACAAACACTTTCTCTTTTAGTGTAACTCACTCAAGAGTTCACTCTTCAAGCCTAGAAACCCAATTATTCAGTCTTCAACTCCAAAATTCTCCATATATATGCTCCAACATGATCTAGAATTCACCCTCCATGGATACAACAGCTCCAAGATTTCCTTCTTGATTTCTACTTGATGCTCATGCAAAAAAAATGAATGTCTAAAAAATGTTGTAGCTACCCATACAAATTTCCTCTCCTTTGGATTTCTTGCTTGACTCACACACTTCCCCCAATAATATTGAACTCATCCCCCATGTGCCCAATAATTTTTGGATGTGACCACTCACACCCACCCTCTTACATGTATTCAATGATTGGGTTTGGGAAACCTCAATAAGAAATTAGAAGGTTCATATACCAATAACAATTTTAGGAAAATGGGTTGAATTAATATATATGGGTAATTCCCCCTTGGAACCCTCTTGGCCATTCTCTTAGAATCTCCCTTCTCTTATGGATTAATTCATACCCCATCTCTATCCATGTTCCCTTAGCAACTGACATCACATTTTATTATTAAAGCATACAAATATAGTTTGCATATTACATCACTTTAATCTTATCCACACATTATATCTATATTAAGAATTAATTAAATAGGGGATTATAGTGGGAATGCTATAAGAGATATAGTACACTAGATTTTATCCCAAAGAGTGACTCTGAGGTGGGATTCAAAGCCACTCTTTGGGATGGGTCCTTTACCTCCTTTTGTTCTCTAACTCTAATATTGATAGAGAAAAGATGGAACTTTGAATGGTAGAGGGATAAAATCTAGTTTGTTGGATCTCTCTAGAATAATTTTGCTAGCATAAAATTACTATGGAATGTGAATGAACGATGTGACCTCAATGAATTTTGTGAACTATCCCAATGCATTAATGAGATAATGGGATAATGAAAATTAAAAAAGACCAAAGCAAACTCTATTAATAGAAACTAGGGTTTGACAAGGTCCACACATACCCACTATGCCTTTTTAGAGGTATATAAGGGAATTAATGAGGCAACAAAATAGTGTTTTTTTATTTTAGGATGAACATAATTTAATGGATTTCTTGCACACTACACACACATAAAATGAGGAAAATAATGTACAATGACTATTTTGGTCAATTCATGGTTTGACTTGTCTCAATAAAACACAACTAAGGTTACATGATGATAGAATGACATGAGTAATGCTATTTATGACTACTATATTGATATTTCTAGGTGAAATGACTCCAAACTGTATATGTTATAAAAAATTATACTAATAAGAACACAAGTTCTCTACTCCCTACTATTTGTAGGGTAATGGTAAGAAATCCTCAAAACCATGCGCTATAAAAAATAGAAAAACAAAAACACAATTGGAATTGCATCTTTTCTTATGTTATGGGCCTATAGGACATCTACCAAAACTGGCACAAATTTCACACCCTTCCATGTCATCCATTTCATTGAGGTGATTTTCCCCATTGAGTGCGAGATCCCCACCCTCTAGTTGGATATCAAGTTCCTTCTAACAATGACTCCTTTAGAGCACCAATTACTTACTTTGGAACACACAAATGAATTACATCACATCACCTTGAAAAACAATGAGGCCAAGGAAAATAATTTCAAATCCAAAAATACAAAAACAACTATAAAACACCAAAAAGTCAAAATTGGGTAAGCATCAATTCATTATATTTATTCTCATTATTTTGGTAATAGTTCTTGTCACCCTTGTTTGGAGAATTGGTGTTGAGTCACCCATGTCTATTCATATTTACATAATATATTGGTTCATTACATCTCACTATTATAACCCATGAGCCTCCTCACAAGTATTATTGAGCCTTGCACCTACCATCTATTTTTTCCTTGTCATCCTAGTCCATGAGTCCCCTCATGTCCTAAGTTTTCCCTTGTTTGCATGGTCTCTCACCCACATTTTACGTTCCTTATGTATTAAGTCATTAAACTCAACCTTTGGTTGCATTATGTCAATGTGGGTCATAGTCGCTGCCCATTGGCCTTCTCATCTCCCATGTCTAGTGCTAGTCAATTACATTTGGTACCATCATGTGTTAGCTTCCATGGGTTCAATCATCCATTTCTATGATGAATTTGGGTAAAGAGAGTCATTATTTCTCTCTAACCCAATCATTTCTTGCATGCTTGATTTCAATTCATTCTTGCATTGTGATGATTCATATGTTGGTTATAGTGTATCAGATATAATCAAATATTACTGGGATATGTTTTCCTTAGTTTAGCATTATTTCAAGAGCCCTCAAGAAGGAAACATCCTTCCTATTATCCTTATAAGTTCTAACCAATATACATTGATGGCTATAGTGTTCCAGATCCAATTAAAGACCTTGCACATGTAGAGGTCTTTTCTAAAAATACGTACAAAAATATCAAGAGGGAGTTTCCTTTTAGGTAACTCCCTACATGTGCAAATGCCACAATCCCGTGGATATATTTATACTACATTTAGAAGCCCCCATAAGCACCATTAATCCATTACATATCAATAATGTCTCATTTTTGTTAATTGAAGCTATCTTCATATAGGTGGAAATACTTTTACACTCTTCATCTCTAGTTTTTAACAAAATAAACATTCATTTTTCAAATGTATCTAGATCTAGCTTCTCTTGCCATGATCTCAAAATACACTTTAATTTGAAAATTTCATAAGTATAAGAATGCCCACCTCATTTGTGTAGTTATATTTTCATATTGGCTCAACTCCTTTTGATTTTTTTGTAGGTGTTCTCCATGTATATTCAAGGGAAGTCCTCCCTCCCTGGCTCTCTTACTCTCTTTGGTCTCCTCATGTTTTTGGCACTTGGTTAAGGAAAACGTAATATTTTTGGGATATATAGGATGTTACTAACCTCACACATCATGGGAAAATTGTTATCACTATTATTATTCTCCCCTCTAACATTAAAATGAGCATAGATGGAAGCACCACAAGTAAGTTATAACTCACACAGATAGTCAATTGCAGGCACTGTAGAGCATTTTGAGCTTCTAAGTAGGGTCTATCCATAAAATAACCCTTCCCATTAGTCATGTGGGACATCCATTTTGGAATAACATGAATATCATGGAAAACTAATTGAAATCCATGTGACCATGTATAAATAAAAGAAAATCCCCCCTCATGACATATAAATTCCTAAGAACAAGGGCCAAATGATGGGGTAATGGCATGACAACTCCAACAACTCCCATCATTTCTAGTCATATTCAATTATCACTTAGAGCCATCAATTGGCCATTCAATTGGGGGTTATTAGGTGGATTGGATTTGATGAATGGTTCTCAACCTATTGGATTCATTCACCAAGATATCAAGAGACCTTTATTACTTTCCTCTCCTACTCCAACAATGGACTTGTTTACCATTGAGAGATTTCCCTTTACTATGGTCATCCACATAGGTTTTTTTTATACTTGCATTAGTCCAGAGAGAAATTGAGTAGTTAGGGAGGCCAAAGGACCCTCCCATGAAGGAATTGGAGACACTAGCTATATTATGATCTCCCCAAATGACTAACTGCAAGTTTTATTACCTTTTCATTGGTTATCTTTTAATAAATTCTTGTTTCGCCTAATGTTGATTTTAAATTGTGAATTATGTATCCAATTTATGTTCAATAAGATAATTTGCTTATGTTTAGGCGAAATTGGTAGGTTTATCATTCTTTTTATAACATCGTTTTTTGGTATTAATCTTCACAATCGGGTAATAATGTGTTTTTGCACCTTTGTAACTACAAACTATAACCCCAACCCATCCCACCTAACTTACCATACATGAATAGCCTAAATATTTAATATTTGTCTAAGATAATTAATTATCCTATCCTACATTACCTAGTTTGGCCACCTATGCCAACATAATTACCCTCTAAAATTCCAAAGTTTGAGGGTCAACCATGATAAGATCCATCCAACCATGTCAGGACCATTCACATATGGTTCTTCTCCAATAAAGTCATAGAACAATCTATCCAACTTAGTTTGTATTAATTCACCCTCATTTGTAAATGTTTTGAACTTGCATAGAATAGATCTAGCTAGCAAATGACATATACAGTTTGCAGACGAAATATGAGAAAAGAAAAAAAAGAGAGAAAGAATGGAAGAATTCTCATTAACCAAATGAATGAATGATACTTTACACATGATATAATCTGTATAACTCAACTAATTCACATTGGAGGAGAAGCTAATGTGCCATAGTGGTGGTCTAGAGTGATCCGGACAAACACCAATAGTTACGGGAGTAAACTTCCACCTAGTCTAGTCTCTTAGTTAGTTACGTGATTTAACTACCACCTATTATGAGTTAACTAGTCTCTCAGTCTTCAGTTAACTGACTGAAACAGAGTGAAGTGAGGAGGATATCAGGGAATCATGAGTAATGCGCTAGTCTATTGATGATCCAAAGGACAATGCGCATTATCTAGTGATGATCCCAATGTTGCATGGTGATGATCCCAATGTGGCATCTAGAATCCACTCAACTGATCAAACTGAAGTGTGAACTAAAGAGAATATTCTCCCTAGACTATAGGATACTGAATAATGACTAGTAAATATAGGGAAAACCTTAGAAAAAAGAATTCCTAGGTGTGTGTGAAGTATCTCCAACACCCCCCTGAACATCACTATGGTGAAAATAAAGAATTGGTCCCAACAATGAGGCCATGTTAGGTACCAAAATACAAAATATACACTGAAATAAATGAGGAAAGAGGGA
>ML776816.1:1234337-1245099 GCA_009831015.1 Picea engelmannii
GATGATGAAATTGATGAGGGATTTTAGTTGTGGTACATGTTGAGTACATGGTTGAGACAAGTAGTTGATGAGTTGGTGCACATACATGAGGTGTATAGTTGATGATGTTGGTACATATTGATGATTCATAGTTGATGAGTAGTCGAAACATGATTGGTACATACTTGGTACATGGTTGGATGCACTTGTTTATGGTACATGTTGATTACAGGTTGGTGCATGGTTGATGCACTTGTTTATGGTACATGTTGATTATAGGTTGTTGTACAGGTTGATGCATGGTTGATGCATGGTTCATATTTATTGGTACAGGTTTACAACGATATATATCACAGTGATAGTGTGACAGTGGTTCCATCATTCTACTTCTACTTCAGGGTGGCAGGACGAGGCAAGGACAGGTGGTTGTAGCCACCTTTCGGTTGTAGCCAGAGAACATTGGGGGTTGTAGCCTCCTTCTAGTTGTAGCTAGAGAATTGGGAAGTTGGAGCTTCCCTCAGGTTTTAGCCTGAGAAAATAGGGGGTTGGAGACTCCTTCCAATTGCAATTGGAAAACAAAGGAGGTTGGTGCTTCCAATGAATGTAATTCTTCAAGACATATAAGAAAAATCATTTTGTGGTTTTCTCCTGATTTGGGTTTCCACGTAAAACACTGGTGTACTGTGTATGTGTGTGATTGTTTATTTCTTATTGCTCATTATTGGATAATAATTCTACATTGATATAACATTTAAAGAAAAAGGATTATAATTACGCTATTATTGATTCACCCCCCCTCTTAGTAATCCAACAGTATCAGTTGGGAAAGTGGATTCTTTACTGACATGCCTTGTGTCGGTGGGCAACAAAGATATTGGATTTTTTTGAAACAGTTAAGTTGGGTGATCGAAGAAATCGAGTTTAAATTTTGTCGGTGAATCAATCATTGAAGAGAACATGAGTGACAAGTATATGGATATGGAGGACCAAATAAAGTTTAATGTGCAAACTGAAACATTAGTGGGAAATGTCTTGGAGGGAGGGTTACGTGGTTCAAAAATGTGAGGTATATTTTTTTTCTTAAAAAAATTAAAAGGTGATTGTAATACCCTTTTTTCCCCAGTATGTAATTAATCATGATTGATGAATTTCCATGCTATGGCATATAAACATATTAATTGTATTTTGTTTAATTGAAAATGCCAACCATTTGATTGATGGGTGAAGCCTTAAAAGTATTGGTCATGATACCAATAGAGGGAAGAGTGAGGAAAACATAAGAGGGGATTCATCATGCTAATATGACCCAAGCCTCCTTGCTAAAATATTTGATTTGGAAATAATAAGTTATTTCCCTTTATCTCGATTTCAAGACAAAATTAGTTAATGAGAAGGTGGTTGGTATTTGAACAACTAACCACCCTAATGAATGGAAGGATGGAAGACTTGGCTAGAACAAAAAAATATACCAACCAAAGGTACAATAGAGTACCCTTTTTCTATAGGCTAGGTTGATACCCCTGAGTTCCTTCTAACAGAAGGAAGAAGGACAGGACAAGAAGATTCAAGAGGAATGCGTGCAAGAGTAGAAGGAATGAGTACAAAGAAAAAGGGGGACATAGGAAAGATCAAAGGGCTGGTATGAGAAGGAATAGGGGAAAGAGAGATAGAGTGAGAGATCTTTGGGTTCTAAGCCTTTGGAGCAGACGAGCTCTAAATTTTAGGTCTAAGAAAAAGACCTGTAAAGAGAGGAAATATGTGAGGGAAGCAATAGTGGGAATATCATGGAGGTTGGTGGTATAGGTTGGCCTAAAAAAAAATCCATGATCCCAACTTGAACCAAAAAGATCGCAGGATTGATGCTGGGAGAGCCTATGATAAAACTCAAAGGGGCCTAGGCTAGGTGGGTGAGGAAATCCTTACCACAATGGTGTGAGGGAGAGTAACCTTCACTTACCAATTTTGTTGAGAAAAATGAGAGAGATTCCCTGGTGGGTATCATGGCTTGGCATGGGGGTGGCCAAAGTACTAAGAATGAGAGCATATCGGTCTACAATTGGGTGGAAAGGTGTTTACCCATAGTCAGCTGGTCGGTTAACTTATTCTCATAACAGATAAATATTTTATATGCCCCGTGTATAGAGTAAGATGAGTGGTTGGTGCTTGTAATTGTATTTTTGACTACATAAGTCTTTTTGATGGATTGCGTGCTTGATATATTTGAAATCCTTTTTGCTAATAGAATTGTTCATGCCTTGTACATTTGAATATAAGAGTATGTATGTTTTTTGTGAAAGTCACATAAATTTCACAATGATATAATGGTTATAATTGTATGGTTCTGAGAAAGAACCTGTAAGGAAAGTGAAGAAATGATGGTTAAACTGAGTTAAGGAGAATTTATGCAATATTTCCTCAAAGAGATGATAATTTAACTGATATATGAATGAGCCAACAATGTTGGGTATGGGAGGCCGAAGAAGGCCAATAAACCTCGTGTTGTTTCCCTCTCCCTGGCGTAGAAGTTTGTGGGATATCAAATCTATGTTTGAGTGTCAAGAGGTAGTTTTTTTGCTTGTTGGTGAATGGGTTACAAATTCGTGGAGGTGAGGTTAAAAACCAAGAAGGATGATGTAGTGTAAGGCTATAAGACAACTAAGCCAAAACTAGTAGCTATAACTTCTTTAATACATGATTGAGTCGGTGACACTTAGTAGCCGTCGATTCCCGAGCCGAAGTAAATCTTAGATTGGTGGATAGAGAGGGACAATGTTCATTATATTGGTGGATGACCCAATGCCAACTCTTGATCATATCGGATTGATTGAGAACTAAGGAGGTATATCGACTAGTTGGGATATCATATCCCTGGAGCATTGGGAAAACCATTGTAGTAAACATAAGGAACATTCGACATCCCAATATCTAGTGGGATAGGGTTGAAACCCTTTGTTCCACTCTTTCATTATATGTATGTTTAAACTTTAATTTTACCGAGGAAATCTTGAAGAAACAACCATTGCTTCATTCGCGGGTGGATTCATGATGATCGTCTGATGTATCAAATGTTTGGGATCCAGTGAGTGGGTGAAAGTCACCTAGGATATCGAGTTGTTGGGGCACTGAAATACCCCTCATGGAAATCAGTGTGAAAACCCAAGAGGTCGACACCTAGGAGTGGGGTTCCAACTCTCGGTGCCATCCCTTTCCCTTCCACAAACAACATCGAGGAAATTTTTAAATGGAGACCCCATGGTAACCGTTGGATCTGGGGGAGAAATAGATATTCACCATAAAACTTGTTGGGACAATGGCTCTTGCATATTGAGATGTCATACCCTTAGGAGATAACCAAGTCTCCCTCCTCCACTAGAGCTCCCGATACCCTGACCCCCGAGCACAATTTGCAGCAAGGATATTGGTCCACATGTCGTGATGTGGAAGGTGCCACATGTCAAGCGGATTCAAAACTATTCCATGGAGATCCACAACAAATTATAAGACATGATAACATCAATAGACACATGTCAAGCCACATGTCATGAAACGTCATCTACCATGTGTTAACACCATGTCAGTATGGTCAGCTGGTGACTGTGACATGTCATACCAGTATCATGCCACATTAATCTTACGTGTCAAGTGTGGGCCCAAACAGGTGCAAAGTCTTGGGAATTAGGGCCTTGAACCTTAGCCATTATATCTATGGGATGAGATATCTCAACTGTATATCTATCGTATTAAGCTCAAAAGGGAGCTTTGGGTATCAAATATGTCGAGATATCATAATCTTGTACTATTAGGATTCTTATCTATAAGTTGTGTTGGGAAGCCCAGTGTTGGGTGGCTCGATGGCCTAGTACCCTGATGGGGCAAGGTTCCAAAGAAGGGGTTCTGACCTTCCCTTGCAAGCTTGGAGTGAGAAAGAATGATTTCACTTGGCCAATTCCCAATGAACATGTGTTACCACCTAGATGGATGATCCAAATGCTCGGTGGTGACATGTATGCCACGTTAGCCCATGTGGGAGGTCCACATGTCATGTGGGTAGTTGGACACGTGGCGTGGTGAGTTGGAGTTTTGAGGTAGAGTTTAGTGTTGAGTTATGGGTGCCATGTGTCATTCCAGGTGGCAGGTAGTGGAAGGGCCATGTGTCATGACAAGTGGCCAGTCTTGGAAGCACCACATTCCTAAGGTGCCAACTCGGTCACCAGATTGGTTGTGGGGGCGACAAAAAGTGAAAGTGGGTCAATCTCTAGTGGCTCGGTGAGCACGATGGCTCAGATCATAGAGGTGATGTTTCCCATTGAGTGAAATATCCCCACCCTCCGGTTGGATATCAAGTTCCTTCTAACAAAGACTCCTTTAGAGCACCAATTACTTAGTTTGGAACACACAAATTAATATCATCACATCACCTTACAAAACAATGAGGCCAAAGAAAATAATTTCAAATCCAAAAATACAAAAACAACTATAAAACACCAAAAATTCAAAATTGGGTAAGCATCAATTCATTAGATGTATTCTCATTATTTTGGTAATATTTCTTGTCACCCTTGTTTGGAGCATTGGTGTTGAGTCACCCATGTCTATTCTTGTTTACATAATAGATTGGTTCATTACATCTCACTCTTATGACCCATGAGCCTCCTCGCAAGCATTATTGAGCCTTTCACCTACCATCTATTATTTCTTGGGCGGTCCTAAGTAGTGTTGGGTGCATGCAAATTGATGCTCGATGAGTCGATAATGTCGAAAGCCCTATGGATAGGTGGTATATGCCACACCAACATATACTCCAACAACCATGCAAACACTGGAGAGGTGGTGTGTAAAGACTCGTCACTCCCACATTGGATGGTACAGTGATGTGGATGCCACGTGGTAGTATGGAAGCTTTGATGAACAAGGCCTAAACTTTGGAAGACCACAACTCTCAATCCAAAGCTCGGATTTGAGCGAAATCATAGTCGTTGGAAATATTTTTGCGAGTAGAAGATGATGGTTCCCTTGAGAAGAGGCTTTGAGACTTTTAAGGAAAATAATTTTTTTAATACCCCATCCCTTAAAAAGGTACTTAGGGGGTGTGGTATCAAAGAAGAGTTCAAACGATAGGACTAGATGGGACAGAGATCAACCATAGGACTAGTATAACAAGGCCAATATGAACATGTTAGGAAGAGTTTCTCTACATTAAAATTTTGTTATTATATGCACAAGTTCCCTGAGAAGAAGGACTGTAGATTTAAAATCTTGTTTTGGGATTTCTTGCAACAGAAGAATTATTGTCACTTGATGAATTGATAGTTTCTCCTATAGGAGTGATAATATGATGATAAGCATTAATGGTTGAATCTGAAGATAAAATGGTAGAATCATGTTAAGGGATGCCTAAGTTCAAATAATGAATGAATTGGTGGTTGTAATACTGCCTGTAAGAATGGGCCAATGGAAACTCTAAAAATGATCATTGTTGTTTGAATAAAAAGACTATTGAATAAAAAGACTAAGCCCTGCATGTATAACTCCTCATGAACAAAGGGTTTATGGAAAATTGTAAGGTTAGTTTACTTGACCTATAATGAATAAAACTTGTTGCTGAGATAATCTAATCAAGATAAATAAGAAAGAGTCCTTTGGACTATTTCTAGTCCTCATAAAAGAGGTGAAGTGATATGAACATATGAGCTAGTTTATGAGCTCATGGTTGTACAAAAATGTGTACCTATCTTTTGATATGAGTAATTGTTTATGCATGAGAATGCAAGACATGGATATGTTGTAAAGCATATGATAATGAGTAAAGATTTATGTAACATGCACATAGAATTATTATAACTTATGGTTGGTTGTAAGGTATGGTGTGTTGATGGGATATTTTGGGTCATGATAACCTAATATCAACAGGAATGTCAGCAACATAAATAAAATGATGATGATGTTGGTTGAATATTACCTATGAGGATCATGTAGAATGATTAAGGAAATGTTGATCTAAAGTCTGGTAAAGGAAGTGCTCGAACATTTCTAGATGAGCAATGAATCAGATTGACATCCATAGGTGGATGGTAGCCATATAGGTATGTCTTGGTAGGTAAGTGGTAGTGAGAGGGAGTCTAGGAAACAATTCCCTTTGTAGAGGCGTGTTGGATAGGAATTGAATTAAAGTATGAAGACAATTTAGAATGGATTTTTTGTTTCCTTGGGTAATGTTGAAATTGCCTAGATTTCATTTCTGAATTTTGGAATGCTTTATAATGGAAGGAAATAATGGTTTCTTGCTGGTTATTGCCCTGTATAAAGGAAAACATAATTAATGATTTATGCTTGTGAGACTTGCCATGTGAATGGTTGTATGATATAAAAAGGACTGATATTAAAGGTAAAATATCAATGTGTATGGATGACATAGAAAAGGTGCAAGCAAAGAAATTGCATGATGCCATCAATATGTGTATATATGTATATGCTTGAGTGCATGGGTTAAAATCATTATAAGGTTTCTTGGTATGAAGGTTGATATTAAGACCAAATACATATGAATGAATGATATAAATATGTGCAAGGGATGCACTTGCATGATATATATATATATATATATATATATATATATATATATGTACTTTCTCGTATTGGATAATGCCATGGATGCATAATTGACCCTATGTAGAAGGGTCTGAACTGTCCTATTTAAATAATAGCTTGAGGAAGGTGTAATTCAATCCTCAAAGAGATATGGTGTAAATTGTTGAAAGAGTAAATGAACAAGGAGTGCTATGTTGTCCTTATAAAAAGGCAAAATGAACATGCCTTTGAAAATTGCATGTGAATGATTGTGAAAAATCATGAGTTAAATAATTTTAAATAAATGTGCTTATTTGAAAATTTAAAGTGTTCCTATGATGGACACACACAACATGTTGATATATAAGGTTAAGTGCATGGAAGCATAGTTTGAATACATACTGTAATGTAACCAACCACCTACAGGTCGGGCTACGCCACTTAAGCTGAACGCAACACACCTAGCCACCCATAAGCGAGGCACACTGTAGTCCATGGACTCACTTCACAGTGAGTTATCTCAATTCGAATCACTTGTAAGTTAAATAAGAGACATGAAAACCACATGTAGAAATAAATATTCATGCCACAACTTAAACTAAGCCATGCACAACGATAACCAACAAGCATGCATGTTTTGAACATTAAATTCAAAGATAAATAAATACACAGTGGAATAAAACATACACAATTAAATAACCATAATAAAGAGCACTTCTCTATTATGAAAACAAGACACCAAGTGGCTACAGACCAAGGACGTTCCACCCAACCGTAGAAATTGTTGTTCCAAGTCTCAATAACAGTTTCACCCCCGAGCCAAGGCTATGAATATGAAAGGATGGTTCCAAAGTGTCACTCAACTTCCCAAAATAGTTAGCACTCAAGCTTTCATAGGCTTCTCAGCATCCACAACAATCCAAGTACACCATCTCTCTTCTACCCAGCCTTCACAACCCAAGAGAATGGACCCCCTTCTCTGCCACACAATCCCTCGGGCTGTCCATATCCTTCCAGGGCTCCAGTGCAGCTGGTCTAGAATCTCCATGATGGGACTCTTAGGACTCCCAGTTGTGAACAAAACTGAGCACAGTACAAAACATCTTAGACATGCAACTCTTGATTCATGGTTGGAATACACTAATAGTCTCTACAACCAACAATGCCTCGATTTCTCTTCAATAGTTCTTTCTCCTTTCCCAAGCCAATACACGAACGAGGAAATATGAGTGGGTGGTAGAATGAATGGTGTGAAATCCCAACAAAAGGTGTGAAAAGGGACCAATTGAGTGAAAATGAGTGAATGAGTGAAGCAACCAACATAAGAACAAGAACGAGAATGGTAGTGAGAACCCCCCTAACAGATTAAGGATGGGTTTATGTAATTCTTGGAATTAAGGAACGACTTGGCCTCCCCCCCCTCAAGAATATCTTGTAACTGTTATTCTCCATTAAGACAATAATGGGTTAATAAAATATAAAAATAAGTACTTAGCCCATCAAGCCCCCTCTCATGTGGAATCATAGCCCTGTATAACTCTTTTCCTCATCCTTCGAGCATCCAACGATGTGTTCTATATTAATAATGATCAAAACATTACATTTCCTAGGCACGCTAGCCTCTTAATAATTGTTTAGGAACTCTGGCCTTTCATAACTTAACAAAATACAATATTTAATACGAGGTTCAAAACCTGGGGTGTTACATCCCCTCCCCCTTATTTTTGCACTGTCCTCAATGAATATACAAAACAAAGATTAAAATCTCAAAATTTGTTCAAAAAGATGCGGGTACTTCACCCACATTGCATATTCATGCTCCCAAGTAGCATCTTCAAGACTGTAGTAGGTCCATTGAACCTTTACCAACTCTATAACTCGATTCTAGAGCATTTTGACTTTTCTGCCCAACATTTGTGTTGGATGGACCTGAAGGTCTCCCTCTGTCTCTACCTGAATCAAATACCAATTAAGAAAATGGTTAGGATCATGTACATATTTTTTTAGCAAAGAGACATGAAATGTTGGCAAATATTGAACAAGCAACGAATGCGTGTTGATGATTGTTGTCTTTGATGGCAACAACAGAAATGGCAGGATATGAAGGATAAAACCCCTTGGGGATTTGGACGTAAAAGCACAGGAGGAACAACATTGAAGAAAACATGCGCATTGAAGAAAACACGCGCAGCAGAAGTTTACAGAGAAGAAGGAATATAGACGAGATCGTTGGATCCCATTCAAATTTCCCGAAAGGCCGACAACCGTCAGATTTGCAGAAGTTGCGAGGGAGATAATTCATCGGAGATTTGGGGATCGGGACTTTGAAATGTCCAGTTCACTCGACAACGAAAACCCCGAAATCGCGATACGTGATTTCGCGATTTGATCGCAGCTGTTAAATCAAGCAGGGATCTGGACTGTTCATTCGTATGGACGCATGGTAGCCAGGAGGCTTCATCAGAGATTTGGGGATCGGGATTTCATAATGAAAATAACACAATGCAACGAAAACCCCGATTTCACGATATGCGAAAACCCGACTGAATCTGAACCGTCAGATCAACATGTGATCTAGACCGTCGATCCAACTCACGACAGTAGTCCATGTGGCACAACCAGGTAATGACAGGTGGCAGGAATATTCAACACTTCAGGAACATAAAAGTCACAAATCAGAGTGACACGTGGAAGTATTTAACACGTGTCAAACCATGTGTGACGTCAGCAGAGTATCGGGGATCGAGACTTTGTAATGCCAAATCTCTTGACATCAAGAACTCCGAAATCACGATATGAAATTTCTCGATGTAATCACAGTCGTTGGATAAGAATGAGACCTGTACCATTGATTTCCTTCATCGGCGAATCGGGAATCGGAGTTTCACGAGTCTTGTGTTCAATCACAACAGAAACACCGAAATAGCGATATGCGATTTCATGATTTGATCGTAGCTGTTAAAGAAAGAATGATCTGGACCGTTGAACCTCTGCGTGGAGTGCGAGTATTGGTATGGTTGTGGAGATGACTCAGTAACCATTGGATTCAAGCACAAGACCCGATCATCGTTGGATCAAAGATAATCTGCATGTCTTTTAAAGAACAAGAAGAAGTGGGAGTAATTGCGATGTGCAAAATCCTGATCTAATCTGAGCCATTGGGCTAGAACTGATCTGGACCGTTGAATCTCTGCATGAAAATCGAGAATTGCGAATCGGCATTCTGCAATGTCAAAATCTCTTGACAACGAGAAACCTGAAATCGCGATATGCAATTTCGCGATTTGATCTCAGCCGTTAAAGAAAACAAGAGATGTGGACCATTGATCAAACTCTACGTCGGAAGTTTCTCGAATTGGGATATGGTAAGGATTGCAACATGAATTGGGAAATCACGATATGCGATATCACAACATAATCATAGCCGTTGAACCAAAATTACCTCTGGATCGTTGATTCGACCGATATATGGAATTTTATGTATTGGGATTTATAAGTGAAGTTTGACATCACAAATGCCGAATTCGCGATGGTGAAATCCTGATTGGATCTGAACCGTTGGATCAAATATTGATCGGAGGGTCACTGTTTTCTCTCACAGTTAACGACTGAGTATGATTGTTGTTAAGTGAAACAGACTCATTATGGATAATCCGTTAGCGTTTCAGATGACGATTCAGTTGCTTAGACAGTTGTCGTTCTTCTTGCCGAAGGACATGGGAAGTGGGATCGTTATGGTAGAATGTATAAAAGAAAACGAGTGACATTGTATGTGGTTGGTTGTTCTGCATGAAAAAGAATGAAATAGTAAGAAAATGAAAATGGAGAGGGAGTTAAGGATGAAGTCTAATTGATATACAGAAGGAAATGAATTGTATGTGTGTATTGGAGAAAAGGACAAGTAGTGCAGATGAAATACAGAGCAGAAGAAAAGAACGATGGAGCAGAGCAGAAGCAAAGCAGAACGATAGAGCAGAGTTGAAGCAGAGCAAAGCTGAGCAGAACGATAGAGAAGAGAAGAAGCAGAGTAGAATGATAGAGCTGAGCAGAAAGATAGAGCAAGCAACAGAAGTCAAGATTTACAGAACAAAGTAAAATTGGTATGAACTGACTTATCTGTAAAGTTGAATGTTTATTTAATCATTGATATTATAGGGAGGTTGGGAGGTGCTCGGGAGGACTGTTGTCCTCAGAAGTTCAAGTGGGTGCTTGAACA
>ML776816.1:1284882-1305391 GCA_009831015.1 Picea engelmannii
AAGAAGACCTAATAGAAGCTTCCGCTTCTAGAAGGATCTTCCTCTAGATGCTTCTTTTTAGTATAAATAGGAGTCGAGGGTATGAGAACCCTAGCTTGGATATTATTGTAACAGAGCGCTGCTCGATTGAAGGTTTCCCCCTCAAAGAGGCATGTGAACATTGCTATCTGATTCAAAGTGCTATTTCTGTTGCTATTTCATATATCATTTCTGTGTATTGTGAAGATTATGCTGGATATTTTATTGTTATTCTGTCATTTCTAGCATTTCGTTTCTGTTCTGCATATTTTATATATCTGGTATCTTGCATCTCGAACATCATTCCATCATGGGGGAAAGCTAGCACATGCTAACATTATGTTTTTCACAACAACTAGCACATCGAAAACAACGCTATTTCAGTGTGGGGGAAAGCTAACGTGTTCTAGATTTCCATCTTGCACAAACACATCTTGGACAACATCATTGCACCATGGGGGAAAACTAACACATACTAGCTTTCCCTTTTGCACAAGCACAGGTGCATATCAAACAATATCATTACACCGTGGGGGAAAGCTAGCGTGTGCTAGCGTTCCCTCTTGCACAAGCACAAATGCATCTCAAACAACATCATTCCACCATGGGGGAAATCTACCGTGTAGGGGAAAGATAGAACGTGCTATCTTTCCATATTGCACAAGCACAATTGCATCTCGAACATCATTCTAGCATAGGAAAACGTTAGCGTGTGCTAACTTTCCCTCTTGCACAAGCACAAACACATCTCAAACAACATCATTCCAACATGGAGGAAATTCTGTGCATGTTAGCCTTCCCTCTTGCACAAGAATAAATGAATCTCAAACAACATCATTCAACCCTAAGGGAAAGCTAGCACGCGCTAGCTTTCCCTCTCGCAGAAGTACAAGTGCATCTTGAACAAAATCATTCTACCGTAAATAAAAGCTAGCGTGTGCTAACTTTTCATCTTTCACAGGCACAAAATCACCTCAAAAATCATTCCACCATGGTAGATGGGCTAGCTTTCCCTCTTGCACAAGCACAAGCACATCCAGAACAACCTCATTCCATTGAGGGGGAAAGCTAACGCATGTTAACTTTTTGTCTTACACAAGTACAAACACATATCGGATAAAATCATTCGACTGTAGGGGAAAGCTAACCTTCCCTCTTGCACAAGCAACGGTGCATATCAAACAACATTCCATCGTCGAGGAAAGGTAGCGCATGCTAGCTTTCCCTCTTGCACAAACACAGGTGCATCTTGAACAACATTATTCCACCATGAGGGAAAGCTAGAGTGTGTTAGCTTTCCCTCTTGCATAAGAACAAATGCATCTCCAACAACATCATTCCACCATAGAGTAAAACTAGCATCATTCAACCATGGGGTGTAACTATTGTTTGCTAGATTTTCCTATTGCGCAATCACAAGTGCATCTCAGAAAACATCATTCCATGATGGGGGAAAGCTACTGCGTCCTAGCTTTCCCTCTTGCACAAGAACAAGTGCATCTCGAACAATATCATTTTATCATGGAGGAAAGCTTACACATGCTAGTCTTCCCTCTTGCACAAGCATAAGCTCATCTTGAACATCATTCCACCGTGAAGGAAATCTAGCGTGTGGTAGCTTTCCCTCTTTGAACAAGCACAAGTGCATATTGAAACATCATCATTTCACCATGGGGGAAAGCTAGATTATGTTGGATTTCCCTCTTGCTAAAGCACAAGCACATCTCAAACAACATCATTCCACCATGGGGGAAAGCTAGCGTATGCTATCTTTCCCTCTTGCACAGGCACTAGCGCATCTCGAAAATCATCCCACCATGGGGGTAAGCTAGTGCGTGCTAAATTTCCCTCTTGCATACAATCTCATCTCAAATAACATCATTCAATGTGGGGGAAATCTAGCATGTGCTAGCTTTTCCCCAAGCACAATTACATCTCGAATAACATCATTCCAAAATGGGGGAAAGTTAGCGCGTACTAGCTTTCAATCTTACAGAAGCACAAGTGCATCTCGAACAACATCATAACACCATGGGGGAAAGCTAGCATGTGATAGATTTCCATCTTGCACAAGCGCAAGCGCATCTCGAACAACATCATTTTATCATGGATGAAATCTTGCACATGCTAGTCTTCCCTCTTGCACAAGCATAAGCTCATCTTGAACAACATCATTCCACCATCAAGGAAATCTAGCGTGTGCTAGCTTTCCCTCATAATAAAGCACAAGTGCATCTTGAAACAACATCATTCCACAATGGGAGAAAGCTAGTTTATGTTGGATTTCCCTCTTGCAGAAGCACAAGCACATCTCGAACAACATGATTCCACCGTGGGGGAAATCTAGTGCATGCTATCTTTCCCTCTTACACAAGCACTAGCATATCTCGAAAATCATTCAACCATGAGGGTAAGCTAGCGCATGCTAGTTTTCACTCTTTCACAAGAACAAGCTCATCTCAAACAACATCATTCAATGTGGGGGAAATCTAGCATGTGATAGCTTTCCCCCTAGCACAATCACATCTCAAATAACATCATTCCAACATGGGGAAAAGCTAGCGTGTGCTAGCTTTCAATCTTATAGAAGCACAAGTGCATCTCGAACAACATCATTCCACCATGGAGGAAAGCTAGCACGTGATAGCTTTGCCTCTTGCACAAGCGCATCTCGAACAACATCATTTTATCATGAAGGAAAGCTTGCACATGCTAGTCTTCCCTCTTGCACAAGCATAAGCTCATCTTGAACAACATCATTCCACCATCAAGAAAATCTAGTGTGTGCTAGCTTTCCCTCATGAACAAGCACAAGCGCATCTTGAACAACATCATTCCACCATGGGAGAAAGCTAGTTTATGTTGGATTTCCCTCTTGCAGAAGCACAAGCACATCTCAAACAACATGATTCCACCCTGGGGGAAAGATAGCCCATGCTATCTTTCCCTCTTGCACAAGCACTAGCGCATCTCGAAAATCATCCCACCATGGGGGTAAGCTAGCATGTGCTAGTTTTCCCTCTTCAACAAGCACAACCTCATCTCAAACAACACCATTCAATGTGAGGGAAAGCTATCATGTGCTAGCTTTCCCCCAGCACAATCACATCTCGAATAACATCATTCCAACATGGGGAAAGCTAACACGTGCTAGCTTTCCATCTTGCATAAGCACAATTGCATCTTGAATAACATCATTCCACCATGGGGATAAGCTAGCGCGTGCTATCTTTCCCTCTTGCACAAGCACAAGTGCATCTCGAACAACATCATTTTAGAATGGAGGAAAGCTTGCACATGATAGTCTTCTCTCTTGCACAAGCATAAGCTTATCTTGAATAACATCATTCAATGTGCGGGAAAGCTAGCATGCTAGCTTTCTCCCTAGCACAGTCACATCTCGAATAACATCATTCCAACATGGGGGAAAGCTAGCGCGTTCTATATTTCAATCTTGCAGAAGCACAAGTGCATCTCGAAAATGCTAGCTTTTCCTCTTGCACAAGCACGAGTGCATCTCGAAAATCATCCCACCATGGGGGTAAGCTAGCGCGTGCTAGTTTTCCCTTTTGCAGAAGCACAAGCTCATCTCAAACAACATCATTCAATGTGGGGGAAATCTAGCATATGTTAGATTCCCCCCTAGTGCAATCACATCTCAAATAACATCATTCCAACATAGGGGAAAGCTAGCACGTGCTAGCTTTCCATCTTGCAGAAGCACAAGTGTATCTCGAACAACATCATTCCACCATGGGGGAAAGCTAGCGCATGCTACCTTTCCCTTTTGCACAAGCACAAGCGCATCTCGAACAACATCAATTTAGCATGGAGGAAAGCTTGGACATGCTAGTCTTGCCTCTTGCACAAGCATAAGCTCATCTTGAAGAACATCATTCCACCATCAAGAAAATCTAGTGTGTGCTATCTTTCCCTCATGAACAAGCACAAGTGCATCTTGAAACAACATCATTCCACCGTGGGAGAAAGCTAGTTTATGTTGGATTTCCCTTTTGCATAAGCACAATCACATCTCGAACAACATGATTCCACCGTGGGGGAAATCTAGTGCATGCTGGCTTTCCCTCTTGCCCAAGCACTAGCGCATCTCACAAATCATCCCACCATGGGGGTAAGCTAGCACGTAATAGTTTTCCCTCTTCAACGAGCACAAGCTCATCCCAAACAACATCATTCAATGTGGGGGAAATCTAGCATGTGCTAGCTTTCCCCAGTAGAATCGCATCTCGAATAACATCATTCCAACATGGGGAAAGCTAGCGCGTGCTAGCTTTCCATCTTGCATAAGCACAAGTGCATCTCGAACAACATCATTCCACCGTGGGGATAATCTAGTGTGTGCTATATTTCCCTCTTGCACAAAAAGAAGCGCATCTTGAACAATATCATTTTAGCATGGAGGAAAGATTGCACATGCTAGTCTTCCCTCTTGCACAAATATAAGCTCATGTTGAACAACATCATTTCACCATCAAGGAAATCTAGCATGTGCTAGCTTTCCCTCTTGAACAGGCACAAGTGCATCTTGAAACAACATCAGTCCACCATGGGGGAAAGCTAGTTTATGTTGGATTTTGCTCTTGCAAAATCAGAAACACATCTTGGACATCATCATTCCACCGTGGGGGAAAGCTAGCAGATGTTAGCTTACCCTCTTGCACACGCACTAACGCAACTCGAAAATCATCCGACCATGTGGGTAAGCTAGCGCATGCTAGTTTTACCTCTTGCACAAGCACAGACTCATCTCAAACAACATCATTCAATTTGATAGCTTTCCCCCTAACACAATTACATCTCAAATAACATCATTCCAACATGGGGGACAACTAGCATATGCTAGCTTTCCATCTTGCAGAAGCACAAGTGCATCTTGAACAACATCATTCCACCATGGGGGAAATCTAGCGCATGCTAGCTTTCTCTCTTACACAAGCACAAGCACATGTCGAACAATTCTTTTAGCATGGAGGAAAGCTTGCACATGCTAGTCTTCCCTCTTGCACAAGCATAAGCTCATGTTGAACAACATCATTCCACTGTCAAGGAAATCTAGCGTGTGCTAGCTTTCCTTCTTGAACAAGAACAAGTGCATTTTGAAACAACATCATTCCACTGTGGGGGAAAGCTAGTTTATGTTGGATTTCATTCTTACAAAAGCAGAAACACATCTCGGACAACATCAACGAACCATGGGGGAAAGTTGGCGGATGCTAGCTTACCCTCTTGCACAAGAACTAGCGCATCTCGATAATCATCTGACCATGTGGGTAAGCTAGTGTGTGCTAGCTTTCCCTATTGCACAAGCACAAGTTCATATCAAACAACATGATTCAATGTGCTAGCTTTCCCGCTAGCACAATTACATCTCGAATAACATCATTCCAACATGGGGGAATGCTAGTGCATGCTTGCTTTCAATCTTGCAGAAGAACAAGTGCATCTCGAAAATGATAGCTTTTCCTCTTACACAAGCAATAGTGCATCTCGAAAATCATCCCACCATGGGGGTAAGCTAATGCGTGCTAGTTTTCCCTTTCACAGAAGAAAAAGCTCATCTCAAACAACATCATTCAATGTGGGGGAAAGCTAGCATGTGCTAGATTTCCCCCTAGCGCAATCACATCTTGAATAACATCATTCCAACATGGGGGAAAGATATCATGTGCTAGCTTTCAATTTTGCAGAAGCACAAGTGCATCTCAAACATCATTCAACCATGGGGGAAAGCTAGCGCGTGCTAGCTTTCCCTCTTGCACAAGCACAAGCGCATCACGAACAACATCAATTTAGCATGGAGGAAAGCTTGCACATCCTAGTTTTCCCTCTTGCACAAGAACAAGCTCATCTCAAACAACATCATTCAATGTGGGGGAAAGCTATCATGTGCTAGCTTTTCCCCTAGCGCAATCACATCTCGAATAACAACATTCCACCATGGGGGAAGGCTAGCACGTGCTATCTTTCCCTCTTGCATAAGCAGAAGCGCATCTCGAACAACATCATTTTAGCATGGAGGAGAGCTTGCACATGTTAGTCTTCCCTCTTGCACAAGCATAAGCTCATCTTGAACAACATCATTCATTCGTCATGGAAATCTAGCGTGTGCTAGCTTTCCCCCAGCACAATCACATCTCGAATAACATCACTCCAACATGGAGAAAGATAGCATGTGCTATCTTTCCATCTTTCACAAGCACAAGGGCATCTCGAACAACATCATTCCACCATGGGGATAAGCTAGCACATGCTATCTTTCCCTCTTGCACAAGCACAAGCACATCTCGAACAACACCATTTTAGCATGGAGGAAAGCTTGCACATGCTAGTCTTCCCTCTTGCACAAGCATAGGCTCATGTTGAACAACATCATTCCACCGTCAAGGAAATCTAGCGTGTGCTAGCTTTCCCTCTTGGACAGGCACAAGTGCATCTTGAAACAACATCATTCTATTGTGGGGGAAAGCTAGTTTATGTTGGATTTCCCTCTTGAAAAATAAGAAACAAATCTCAGAAAACATCATTCCACCGTGGGGGAAAGCTGGCGTATGCTAGATTTCCCTCTTGCACAAGCACTACCGCATCTCGAAAAACATCCGACCATGTGGGTAAGTTAGCACGTGCTAGTTTTCCCTCTTGCACAAGCACAAGCTCATCTCAAACAACATCATTCAATGTGTGGGAAAGCTAGCATGTGCTAGCTTTCCCCCTAGCACAATCACATCTCGAATAACATCATTCCAACATGGGGGAAACCTAGCGCGTGCTAGCTTTCAATCTTGCAGAAGCATGAGTGACTCTCAAAAATGCTAGTTTTTCCTCTTGCACAAGCACTAGTGCATCTCGAAAAGCATCCCACCATGGGGGAAAACTAGCGCGTGCTAGTTTTCCCTCTTGCACAAGCACAAGCTCATCTCAAACAACTTCATTCAATGTGGGGGAAATTTAGAATGTGTTAGATTTCCCCCTAGCGCAATCACATCTCGAATAACATCATTCCAACATTGGGGAAAGCTAGCGTGTGCTATCTTTCCATCTTGCAGAAGCAGAAGTGCATCTTGAACAACATCATTCCACCATGGGGGAATGCTAGCGCGTGCTAGCTTTCCCTCTTGCACAAGCACAAGCGCATCTTGAACAACATCAATTTAGCATGGAGGAAATCTTACACATGTTAGTTTTGCCTCTTGCACAAGCATAAGCTCATCTTGAACAACATCATTCCACCGTCAAGGAAATCTAGCGTGTGCTAGCTTTCCCTCTTCAACAAGCACAATTGCATCTTGAAACAACATCATTCCACCGTGGGAGAAAGCTAGTTTATGTTGCATTTCCCTCTTGCAGAAGAAGAAGAACATTTCAAACAACATGATTCCACTGTGGGGGAAAGGTAGCGCGTGCTAGCTTTCCCTCTTGCACAAGCACTAGCGCATCTCGAATATCATCCCACCATGGAGGTAAGATTTCATGTGCTAGTTTTCTCTCTTGCACAAGACAAGCTCATCTCAAACAACATCATTCAATGTGGGGGAAAGATAGCATGTGCTAGCTTTCCCCCTAGCACAATCACATATCGAATAACAACATTCCACCATGGGGGAAAGCTAGTGCATGCTAGCTTTCCATCTTGCACAAGTAGAAGCTCATCTCGAACAACATCATTCCAACATGGGGGAAAGATAGCGCGTGCTAACTGTCCCTCTTGCACAAGAAGAAGCGCATCTCAAAAAACATCATTTTAGCATGGAGGAAATCTTACACATGTTATTCTTCCTTCTTGCACAAGCATAAGCTCATCCTGAACAACATCATTCCTTCGTCAAGGAAATCTAGCATGTGCTAGATTTTCCTCTTGAACAAGCACAAGTGCATCTTGAGACAACATCATTCCACCGTGGGAGAAAGCTAGTTTAGCTTTGGATTTCCCTCTTGCAAAAGCACAAGCACATCTCGAACAACATCATTCCACCATGGGGGAAAGCATGCTAGATTTCCCTCTTGCACAAGCACTAGCGGATCTCGAAAATCATCCGACCATGAGGGTAAGCTAGAGCATGCTAGTTCTCACTCTTGCATAAGCACAAGCTCATCTCAAACAACATCATTCAATGTGAAGGAAGTCTAGCATGTGCTAACTTTCCCTCTAGCACAATCACATCTCGAATAACATCATTCCAACATGGGGGAAATATAGCACATGCTAGCTTTCAATATTACAGAAGTACAAGTGCATCTAAAACAACATCATTCCACCATGGGGGAAAGCTAGTGCGTGATAGCTTTCTCTCTTGCACAAGCGCAAGTGCATCTCGAACAACATCAGTTTATCATGGAGGAAATCTTGCACATGCTAGTCTTCCCCCTTGCACAAGCATAATCTCATCTAGAACAACATTATTCCACCATCAAGGAAATCTAGCGTGTGCTATCTTTCCCTCTTGAACAAGCACAAGTGCATCTTGAAACAACATCATTCCACTGTGGGAGAAAGCTAGTTTATGTTGGATTTCCCTCTTACAGAAGCTCAAGAACATCTCAAACAACATGATTCCACCATGGGGGAAAGCTAGTGCAGGTTGGCTTTCCCTCTTGCACAAGCACTAGCGCATCTCACAAATCATCCCACCATGGGGGTAAGCTAACACGTGCTAGTTTTCCCTCTTCAACAAGTACAAACTCATCTCAAACAACATCATTCAATGTGGGGGAAAGCTAGCATGTGCTAACTTTCCCCCAGCACAATCACATCTCGAATAACATCATTCCAACATGGGGAAAGCTAGCGTGTGCTAGCTTTCCATCTTGCATAAGCACAAGTGCATCTCGAACAACATCATTCCACCATGGGGATAATCTAGCGTGTGCTATATTTCCCTCTTGGATAAGCAGAAGCACATATCGAACAACATCATTTTAGCATGGAGGAAAGCTTGCACATGCTAGTCTTCCCTCTTGCACAAGCATAAGCTCATGTTGAACAACATCATTCCACCGTCAAGGAAATCTAGCGTGTGCTCGCTTTCCCTCTTGAACAGGAACAAGTGCATTTTGAAACAACATCATTCCACCGTGGGGGAAATCTAGTTTATGTTGGATTTCCCTCTTACAAAAGCAGAAACACATCTCGAACAACATCAACAAACAGTGGGGGAAAGTTGGTGGATGCTAGCTTACCCTCTTGCACAAGCACTAGCGCATCTCGATAATCATCCGACCATGTGGGTAAGCTAGTGCGTGCTAGTTTTCCCTCTTGCACAAGCACAAGCTCATCTCAAACAACATCATTAAATGTGCTAACTTTCCCGCTAGCACAATTACATCTCGAATAACATCATTCCAACATGGGGGATAGCTGGCGCATGCTAACTTTCCATCTTGCAGAAGCACAAGTGCATCTTGAACAACATCATTCCACCATGGGGGAAAGCTAGCGCATGCTAGCTTTCTGTCTTGCAACAAGAACAAGCGCATGTCGAACAATTCTTTTAGCATGGAGGAAATCTTGCACATGCTAGTCTTCCCTCTTGCACATGAATAAGCTCATCTTGAACAACATCATTCCACCGTCAAGGAAATCTAGCGTGTGCTAGCTTTCCCTCTTGAAAAAACATCATTCCACCATGGGGGAAAGCTAGTTTAGCTTTGGATTTATCTCTTGCAAAAGCACAAGCACATCTCGAACAACATCACTCCACTGTGGGGGGGATCTAGCATGTTGCACAAGCACTAGTGTATCTCAAAAATCATCCGACCATGAGGGTAAGCTAGCGCATGCTAGTTTTCACTCTTGCACAAGCACAAGCTCATCTCAAACAACAATTCAATGTGGGGGAAATCTAGCATGTGTTAGCTTTCCCCCTAGCACAATCACATCTTGAATAACATCATTCCAACATGGGGGAAAGATAGCATGTTCTAGATTTCAATCTTATAGAAGCACAAGTGCATATCGAACAACATCATTCCACCATGGGGGAAAGCTAGCATGCGATAGCTTTCCCTCTTGCACAAGAGCAAGCGCATCTCGAACAACATCATTTTATCATGGAGGAAAGCTTGCACATGCTAGTCTTCCCTCTTGCACAAGCATAAGCTCATCTTGAACAACATCATTCCACCGTCAAGGAAATCTAGCATGTGCTAGCTTTCCCTCTTGAACAAGCACAAGTGAATCTTGAAACAACATCATTCCACCATGGGAGAAAGCTATTTTATGTTGGATTTCCCTCTTGCAGAAGCACGAGAACATCCTGAACAACATGATTCCACTGTGGGCGAAAGCTAGTGCATGTTGGCTTTCCCTCTTGCACAAGCACTAGCGCATCTCAAAAATCATCCCACCATTGGGGTAAGCTAGCGCGTGCTAGTTTTCCCTCTTCAACAAGCACAATCTCATCTCACACAACATCATTCAATGTGGGGGAAAGATAGCATTTACTAGATTTCCCTCACCACAATCACATCTCGAATAACATCATTCCAACATAGGGAAAGCTAGCACGTGCTGGCTTTCCATCTTGCACAAACACAGGTGCATCTCGAACAACATTAATCCACCATGAGGGAAAGCTAGCACGTGCTAGCTTTCCATCTTGCACAAACACAGGTGCATCTCGACCAACATTATTCCACCATGGGGATAAGCTAGCGCGTGCTATCTTTCCCTCTTGCACAAGCACAAGCACATCTTGAACAACATCATTTTAGCATGGAGGAAAGCTTGCACATGCTAGTCTTCCCTCTTGCACAAGCATAAGCTCCTCTTGAACAACATCATTCCACCATTAAGGAAATCTAGTGTGTGCTAGCTTTCCCTCTTGAACAGGCACAAGTGCATCTTGAAACAACATCATTCCACTATGGGGGAAAGCTAGTTTATGTTGGATTTGCCTCTTGCAAAAGCACAAACACATCTCGGACAACATCATTCCACCGTGGGGGAAAGCTAGTGGATGCTAGATTTCCCTCTTGCACAAGCACTAGCGCATCTCAAAAATCATCCGACCATGTGGGTAAGCTAGCGTGTGCTAGTTTTCCTTCTTGCACAAACACAAGCTCATCTCAAACAACATCATTCAATATGCGGGAAAGCTAGCATGTGCTAGCTTCCCCCCTAGCACAATCACATCTCGAATAACATCATTCCAACATGGGGGAAAGCTACTGTGTGCTAGCTTTCAATCTTGCAGAAGCACAAGTGCATCTAAAAAATGCTAGCTTTTCCTCTTGCACAAGCACTAGCGCATCTCGAACATCATCCCACCATGGGGGTAAGCTAGCACATGCTAGTTTTCCCTTTTGCAGAAGCACAAGATCATCTCAAACAACATCATTCAATGTGGGGGAAAGCTAGCATGTGCTAGATTTCCCCTTAGCGCAATCACATCTCGAATAACATCATTCAAACATGGGGGAAAGTTAGCATGTGCTAGCTTTCCATCTTGCAGAAGCACAAGTGCATCTCGAACAACATCATTCCACCATGGGGGAAAGCTAGTGCGTGCTAGCTTTCCCTCTTGCAAAAGCACAAGCACATCTCGAACAACATCAATTTAGCATGGAGGAAAGCTTGCACATGCTAGTTTTTCCTCTTTCACAAGCATAAGCTCATATTGAACAACATCATTCCACCGTCAAGGAAATTTAGCGTGTGCTAGCTTTCCCTCTTCAACAAGCACAAGTGCATCTTGAAAAAACATCATTCCACCATGGGGGAAAGCTAGTTTATGTTGGATTTCTCTATTGCAAAATCACAAGCAGATCTCAAACAACATGATTCCACTGTGGGGGGAAGGTAGCGCGTGCTAGCTTTCCCTCTTTCACAAGCAGAAGCACAACTCGAACAACATCATTCCAACATGGGGGAAAGCTAGTACGTGCTAGCTTTCCCTCTTGCACAAGCAGAAGTGCATCTTGAACAACATCATTTTAGCATGGAGAAAATCTTGCACATGTTAGTCTTCCCTCTTGCACAAGCATAAGCTCATCTTGAACAACATCATTCCTTCTTCAAGGAAATCTAGCGTGTGCTAGCTTTTCCTCTTGAACAAGCACAAGTGCATCTTGAAACAACATCATCCCACCATGGGGGAAAGCTAGTTTATGTTGGATTTCCATTTTTTAAAATCACAAGCACATCTCGAACGACATGATTCCACCATGGGGGAAAGCTAGTATGTGCTAGCTTTCCCTCTTGCACAAGCACTAGCGCATCTCGAAAATCATCCCTCCATGGGTGTAAACTTTCCCGTGCTAGTTTTTGCTCTTGCACAAGAACAAGCTCATCTCAAACAACATCATTCGATGTGCTAGCTTTCCCCCTAGCACAATTACATCTCGAATAACATCATTCCAACATGGGGGATAGTTAGCGCGTGCTAGCTTTGCATCTTTCAAAAGCACAAGTGCATCTCGAATAACATCATTCCACCATGGGGGAAAGCTAGCGCGTGCTATCTTTCCCTCTTTCACAATCACAAGCGCATGTCGAACAATTATTTTAGCATGGAGGAAAGCTTGCACATGCTAGTCTTCCCTCTTGCACAAGCATAAGCTCATCTTGAACAACATCATTCCACTGTCAAGGAAATCTAATGTGTGTTAGCTTTCCCTCTTGAACAAGCACAAGTGCATCTTGAAACAACATCGTTCCACCGTGGGGGAAAGCTAGTTTAGCTTTGGATTTCCCTCTTGCAAAAGAACAAGCACATCTCGAAAATGCTAGCTTTTCCTCTTGCACAAGCACTAGCGCATATTGAAAATCATCCCACCATGGGGGTAATCTAGCGCATGATAGTTTCCCCTCTTGCACAAGAACAAGCTCATCTCAAACAACATCATTCAATGTGGGGGAAAGCTAGCATGTGCTAGATTTCCCCCTAGCACAATAACATCTCGAATAACATCATTCCAACATGGGGGAAAGCTAGCGCATTCTATCTTTCCATCTTGCAGAAGCACAAGTGCATCTCGAACAACATCATTCCACCATGGGGGATAGCTAACGTGTGCTAGCTTTCCCTCTTGCACAAGTGCAAGTGCATCTCGAGCAACATCAGTTTATCATGGAGGAAAGCTTGCACATGCTAGTCTTTCCTCTTGCACAAGCATAAGCTCATCTTGAACAACATTATTCCACCATCAAGGAAATCTAGCGTGTGCTAGCTTTCCCTCTTCAACAATCACAAGTGCATCTTGAAACAACATCATTCCACCGTGGAAAGCTAGTTTATGTTGGATTTTCCTGTTGCAGAAGCACAAGCACATCTCGAACAACATGATTCCACCATGGGGGAAAGCTAGTGCAGGTTGGCTTTCCGTTTTGTACAAGCACTAGCGCATCTCACAAATCATCTCACCATGGGGGTAAGCTAGCGCGTGCTAGTTTTCCCTCTTCAACAAGCACAAACTCATCTCAAACAAAATCATTCAATGTGGGGGAAAGCTAGCATGTGCTAACTTTCCCCCAGCACAATCACATCTCGAATACTATCATTCCAACATGGGGAAACCTAGCACATGCTAGCTTTCCATCTTGCATAAGCACAAGTGCATCTCGAACAACATCATTCCACCATGGGGATAAGCTAGCGTGTGCTATTTTTCCCTCTTGCACAAGTAGAAGTGCATCTCGAACAACATTATTTTAGCATGGAGGAAAGCTTGCACATACTATTCTTCCCTCTTGCACAAGCATAAGCTCATGTTGGACAACATCATTCCACCGTCAAGGAAATCTAGCGTGTGCTAGCTTTCCCTTTTGAATAGGCACAAGTGCATTTTGAAACAACATCATTCCACCATGGGGGAAAGCTAGTTTATGTTGGATTTCCCTCTTACAAAAGCAGAAACACATCTCAGACAATATCATTCCATCGTGGGGCAATGCTGGCGGATGCTAGCTTACCCTCTTGCACAAGCACTAGCAGATCTCGATAATCATTTGACCATGTGGGTAAGCTAGTGTGTGCTAGCTTTCCCTCTTGCACAAGCACAAGTTCATCTCAAACAACAAGATTCAATGTGCTAGCTTTCCCACTAGCAGAATTACATCTCGAATAAAATCATTCCAACATGGGGGACAGCTAGTGCATGCTAGCTTTCCATCTTGCAGAATCACAAGTGCATCTCGAACAACATCGTTCCACCATGGGGGAAAGCTAGCGTGTGCTATCTTTCTCTCTTGCAACAAGCACAAGCACATGTCGAACAATTCTTTTAGCATGGAGAAAATCTTGCACATGCTAGTCTTCCCTCTTGGACAAGCATAAGTTCATCTTGAACAACATCATTCCACCGTCAAGGAAATCTAGCATGTGCTAGCTTTCCCTCTTGAAACAACATCATTCCACCATGGGGGAAAGCTAGTTTATCTTTGGATTTCTCTCTTGCAAAAGCACAAGCACATCTCGAACAACATCACTCCACTGTGGGGGAAAGCTAGCATGTTGCACAAGCACTAGTGTATTTCAAAAATCATCCGACCATGAGGGTAAGCTAGCGCATGCTAGTTTTCACTCTTTCACAAGCACAAGCTCATCTCAAACAACATCATTCAATGTGGGGAAAATCTAGCATGTGCTAGCTTTCCCCCTAGCAGAATCACATCTCGAATAACATCATTCCAACATGGGGGAAAGCTAGCGTGTGCTATCTTTCATTCTTATAGAAGCAAAAGTGGATCTCGAACAACTTCATTCCACTATGGGGGAGAGCTAGCGCGTGATAACTTTCCCTCTTGCACAAGCGCAAGCGCATATCAAACAACATCATTTTATCATGGAGGAAATCTTGCACATGCTAGTCTTCCCTCTTGCACAAGCATAAGCTCATCTTGAACAACATCATTCCACCGTCAAGGAAATCTGGCATGTGCTAGCTTTCCCTCTTGAACAGGCACAAGTTCATCTTGAAACAACATCATTCCACCATGGGGGAAAGCTAGTTTATGTTGGGTTTCTCTCTTGCAAAAGAACAAAAACATATCGGACAACATCATTCCACCGTGGGGCAAAGCTAGTGGATGCTATCTTTCCCTCTTGCACAAGCACTAGCGCATCTCAAAAATCATCTGACCATGTGGGTAAGCTAGCGCGTGCTAGTTTTCCCTCTTTCACAAGCACAAGCTCATCTCAAACAACATCATTCAATGTGCGGGAAATCTAGCATGTCCTAGCTTTCCACCTAGCACAATCACATCTCGAATAACATCATTCCAACATGGGGGAAAGCTACCGCGTGCTAGCTTTCAATCTTGCAGAAGGACAAGTGCATCTCGAAAATGCCAGCTTTTCCTCTTGTACAAGCACTAGCGCATCTCGAAAATCATCCCACCATGGGGGTAAGCTAGCGTGTGCTAGTTTTTCCTTTTGCAGAAGCACAGGTCATCTCAAACAACATCATTCAATGTGGGGGAAAGCTAGCATGTGCTAGATTTCCCCCTAGCGCAATCACATCTCGAATAACATCATTCCAACATGAGGGAAAGCTAGCGTGTGCTAGCTTTCCATCTTGCAGAAGCACAAGTGCATCTCGAACAACATCATTCCACCATGGGGGAAAGATAGCGTGTGCTAGCTTTCCCTCTTGCACAAGCACAAGCGCATCTCGAACAACATCAATTTAGCATGGAGGAAAGCTTGCACATGCTAGTTTTGCCTCTTGCACAAGTATAAGCTCATCTTGAACAACATCATTCCACTGTCAAGGAAATCTAGCGTCTGCTAGCTTTCCCTCTTCAACAAGCACAAGTGCATCTTGAAACAACATCATTCCACCATGGGGGAAAGCTAGTTTATGTTGGATTTCCCTCTTGCAAAATCACAAGCACATCTCGAACAACATGATTCGACTATGGGGGAAAGGTAGTGTGTGCTATCTTTCCCTCTGTCACAAGAAGAAGCACATCTCGAACAACATCATTCCAACATGGAGGAAAGCTAGCGCGTGCTATCTTTCCCTCTTGCACAATCAGAAGTGCATCTCGAACAACATCATTTTAGCATGGAGGAAAGATTGCACATGTTAGTCTTCCCTCTTGCATAAGCATAAGCTCATCTTGAACAACATCATTCCTTCATCAAGGAAATCTAGTGTGTGCTTGCTTTCCCTCTTGAACAACCACAAGTGCATCTTGAAACAACATCATTCCACCATGGGGGAAATCTAGTTTATGTTAGATTTCCCTCTTGCAAAATCACAAGCACATCTCGAACGACATAATTCCACCATGGGGGAAAGCTAGCATGTGCTAGCTTTCCCTCTTGCACAATAACTAGCGTGTCTCGAAAATCATCCCACCATGGGTGTAAGCTTGCCCATGCTAGTTGTCCCTCTTGCACAAGAACAATCTCATCTCAAACAACATCATTCGATGTGCTAGATTTCCCCCTAGCAAAATTACATCTCGAATAACATCATTCCAACATGGGGAATAGCTAGCAGGTGCTAGCTTTCCATCTTGGAGAAGCACCAGTGCATCTCGAACAACATCATTCCACCATGGGGGAAAGCTAGCATGTGCTAGCTTTCCCTCTTGCACAAGCACAAACGTATATCGAATAATTATTTTAGCATGGAGGAAAGCTTGCACATGCTAGTCTTCCCTCTTGCACAAGCATAAGCTCATCTTGAACAACATCATTCCACCGTCAAGGAACTCTAGTGTGTGCTAGCTTTCCCTCTTGAACAAGCACAAGTGCATCTTGAAACAACATCATTCCACCGTAGGGGAAAGCTAGTTTAGCTTTGGATTTCCCTCTTGTGAAAGCAAAAGCACATCTCAAAAATGCTAGCTTTTCCTCTTGCACAAGCACTAATGCATCATTAAAATCATCCCACCATGGGTGTAAGCTAGCTCGTGCTAGTTTCCCCTCTTGCACAAGAACAAGCTCATCTCAAACAACATCATTCAATGTGGGGGAAAGCTAGCATGTGCTAGATTTCCCCCTAACGCAATAACATCCCAAATAAAATCATTCCAACATGGGGGAAAGCTAGCGCGTGCTAGCTTTCCATCTTACAGAAGCACAAATGCATCTTGAACAATATCATTCCACCATGGGGGAAAGCTAATGTGTGCATCTCGAACAACATTAGTTTATCATGGAGGAAAGCTTGCACATGCTAGTCTTCCCTCTTGCACAAGCATAAGCTCATCTTGAACAACATTATTCCACCATCAAGGAAATTTGGCGTGTGCTAGCTTTCGCTCTTGAACAAGCACAAGTGCATCTTGAAACAACATCATTGCACTGTGGGAGAAAGCTAGTTTATGTTGGATTTCCCTCTTGCAGAAGCATAAGAACATCTCAAACAACATGATTCCACCATGGGGGAAAGCTAGTGCAGGCTGGCTTTCCTTCTTGCACAAGCACTAGCGCATCTCACAAATCATCCCACCATGGGGGTAAGCTAGCGCGTGCTAGTTTTCCCTCTTCAACAAGCACAAACTCATCTCAAACAACATCATTCAATGTGGGGGAAAGCTAGCATGTGCTAACTTTCCCCCAGCACAATCACATCTCGAATAACATCATTCCAACATGGGGAAAGCTAGAGCGTGCTAGCTTTCCATCTTGCATAAGCACAAGTGCATCTCGAACAACATCATTCCACCATGGGGATAAGCTAGAGTGTGCTATCTTTTCCTCTTGCACAAGCAGAAGCGCATTTCGAACAACATCATTTTAGCATGGAGGAAATCTTGCACATGCTAGTCTTCCCTCTTGCACAAGCATAAGCTCATGTTAAACAACATCATTCCACTATCAAGGAATTCTAGCGTGTGCTAGCTTTCCCTCTTGAATAGGCACAAGTGCATTTTGAAACAACATTATTCCACCATGGGGGAAAGATAGTTTATGTTGGATTTCCCTCTTACAAAAGCAGAAACACATCTCGGACAACATCATTCTACCGTGGGCGAAAGCTGGCGGAAGCTAGCTTACCCTCTTGCACAAGCACTAGCGCATGTCGATAATCATCCGACCATGTGGGTAAGCTAGTGCGTGCTAGTTTTCCCTCTCGCAGAAGCACAATCTCATCTCAAACAACATCATTCAATGTGCTAGCTTTCCCACTAGCACAATTACATCTCGAATAACATCATTCCAACATGGGGTACAGGTAGCGCATGCTAGCTTTCCATCTTGTAGAAGCACAAGTGCATCTCCAACAACATCGTTCCACCATGGGGGAATGCTAGTGCATGCTAGCTTTTTCTCTTGCAACAAGCACAAGCGCATGTTGAATAATTCTTTTAGGATGGAAGAAAGCTTGCACATGCTAGTCTTCCCTCTTGCACAAGCATAAGATCATCTTGAACAACATCATTCCACCGTCAAGGAAATCTAGAGTGTGTTAGCTTTCCCTCTTGAAACAACATCATTCCACCATGGGGGAAAGCTAGTTTAGCTTTGGATTTCTCTCTTGCAAAAGCACAAGCACATCTCGAAAAACATCACTCCACTGTGCAGGAAAGCTAGCATGTTGCACAAGCACTAGTGTATCTCAAAAATCATCCAACCATGAGGGTAAGCTAGCGCATGCTAGTTTTCACTCTTGCACAAGCACAAGCTCATTTCAAACAACATCATTCAATGTGGGGGAAATATAGCATGTGCTAGCTTTCCCCCTAGCACAATCACATCTGGAATAACATCATTCCAACATGGGGGAAAGCTAGCATGTGCTAGCTTTCAATCTTACAGAAGCACAAGTGCATCTCGAACAACATCATTCCACCATGGGGGAGAGCTAGTGTGTGATAGCTTTCCCTCTTGCACAAGCGCAAGCGCATCTCGAACAACATCATTTTATCATGGAGGAAAGCTTGCACATGCTAGTCTTCCCTCTTGCACAAGCATAAGCTCATCTTGAACAACATCATTCCACAGTCAAGGAAATCTAGTGTGTGCTAGCTTTCCCTCTTGAACAAGCACAAGTGCATCTTGAAACAACATCATTCCACCATGGGAGAAATCTAGTTTATGTGGGATTTCCCTCTTGAAGAAGCACAAGAACATCTTGAACAACATGATTCCACCGTGGGTGAAAGCTAGCGCCTGTTGGATTTCCCTCTTGCACAAGCACTAACGCATCTTGAAAATCATCCCACCATGGGGGTAAGCTAGCACGTGCTAGTTTTCCCTCTTCAACAAGCACAATCTCATCTCAAACAACATTATTCAATGTGGGGGAAAGATAGCATTTGCTAGCTTTCCCCCACCACAATCACATCTCGAATAACATCATTCCAACATGGGGAAAGCTAGCATGTGCTATATTTCCATCTTGCACAAACACAGGTGCATCTTGAACAACATTAATCCACCATGAGGGAAAGCTAGCACGTGCTAGCTTTCCATCTTGCACAAACACAGGTGCATCTCGAACAACATTATTCCACCATGGGGATAAGCTAGTGCGTTCTATCTTTCCCTCTTGCACAAGCACAAGCGCATCTCAAACAACATCATTTTAGCATGGAGGAAATCTTGCACATGACAGTCTTCCCTCTTTCACAAAGCATAAGCTCATTGTTCGCATTCGAATCGTCACCGGGTGAGAAAAAATAGGAACGCTGGCATGCCCTATTGGGCTTGGCAGGGCAGAACAGGATGATGTGGAACAAAAGGGTTAACAGAAATAGAAACAAACTATAATCTAACTACGAACTGAAATCAAATAACATTACAAAAATAAACAAGGAACATTAAACATCAGACACAAGTGTCATCAAAGGTTTCAGGCAGGTGCTTTATTGAAACCAGAGCGCACGCAGAAGAGAGGGACCAGGGGTTCCTTCTCCCTCCAGCGGAAGGCCCTTCGGGGCCCTCAACACAAATGTTTTCCTTACAAAACGAACAGAACTGAACTGAGTGGTGAAAGAACTCTGGGTTACACTGCTGATGAACTATTTGTCAAAGGCTGAGCTCTGAATCATCTGGACAGCGTAAAAATGCTTTGAATTCCCTGTTGAAACAATGAGTCCTCACAGCCTTTTATAGCAGTTTCAAGGGCGGTTATGTAACCTTCTCCAGGTGTGAATAGGGGCGCATTAGGGTTCACTTAGGTCATTTAATATGTCGTTTTTGCAGAGCCGACTCTGATTTGAGGGTCAAATCACCTTGGGGGCCAGTCTGTAGGTGGTCGAGAGGCCTACCTTTGCAATTAATGTGTCGTATTAGCAGATGCACGACTTTTTGTGTGGACAGTCGCGCGTCAGGTGCGCATGCATGCAAAACACGTTTTTGTCCCGTGCATGTGCGCGTGCATCAAGCTGATGTGAAGCACCTTTCAATTTTTGGTTACTTTGTATAGTTTTTTTTTTTGCCCTTCTGGAGTGTTGTGAGATTAATTCAGTGCCATGAGTGACTTCATTGCTGTTTTGATGATGTGGAGTTCTTGTCGCCATGTGCAGACGAAATTTCAGTGATAACAGATGCCCCCTGATGGATGAGGTTAGGAG
>ML776816.1:1333278-1354545 GCA_009831015.1 Picea engelmannii
CAACATGGCAAGCACGTGTGAGAAGACCACCAAGCAACAAGCACAATCATCTAGCCAAGGAGAAGTGAGACCTTCCCAAACCAAAGATCTCATCAAATGATCCAATGCCATGAAGAAAAGGGGCTCCATGATCCTATTTCTGCTTGCAAATCCGTTTGCCATTAGATATTAACCTGTGTTTCACCATGTAAAGAGAAGCACTACATGACCTGTATGTTCTAAAGAAAGTAGTGTTTGAATCGGGTTCAGTTAAAGATGTTGAACATAAATTTCTTACCTTCAAGCTTTCTTTAAATCGTAGTAATAATACAGTGAAGATACCTGAAGCATACTGAACCAAACAGCAAAATATTTATCATATACTGAAATATTGAGAAACGAAAATAGATATATACTAGTTGCACAACTAACCATGTATTGAATGACATAAAAAATAATCTGTGTTATCCCTAGCATATCACAAGATGATAAGTACCTTATGAAGCTCGAGACTACTCACCTGAAAAATCGTAGAATATGAAGAAACACATGCCCTGAGAAATGCATATGAAAGGTAGGTTTTGACTGAGTCAATAAAATGAAAATTGATAGTGAAAGAGGCGCTAACACCTTCTAACAATCCCTACAAAAAATGATGCTTTCGTTACAATAAATTCACTCTTCATAACTAGACAAGCATGAGGCATCCAGGTGGTAGGAACTAACCTGAAGCAACTCAAGTGAAAGGAGCTTCATTTTTGTAAAAAACTCATCAGTATCTTCCTTCAAAGACATTTGTAAAATGTCATTTACATGTATCATTATTTTTTTCTTGTAAGATAATGTGTTATTTAAAAAAAATTACACACACACACACACACAACGTTTCCCCGGACGTTTCCATTTTTGGAGGGTCATGTTCCCTGACGTCCCTGTTTCGGAAACTTCCAGAATTTTCTCCGTTTCATTCAACTTAGGAATTAGGTTTTGACCATGCCAAACCTCCATGAAATAATAAAATATACACCTCCAAAAATGACAAGAAGTGTCTCCATAAGTTCTCCCTCCATAAATATGCCCGAATATAGTAAGTTGACCCAGTAAACGTGTAAAATCCATATTTGTGGCCCTCCAGGTATGTCACATGCCTCCCAATAAAAAAGCCTTCATAAGCACTTCCAACTAACCCCTTTAGGTGTGAAAAGAAAGTCGATGAAGTAGGGAACCCAAGCTATTCACCTTAATTTGGGAATTAGATTGATTCAACCGTTGAGCAATTAAAACTTAAATCAACCTCAACATGTGTGCGCAAAGGTTAATGCTCAAATATAGCCATAGTCCCCCTACAGTTAGTCACCAACAAATTAAATCACCATCAACATGTGTGCCAATGAGGGGTGCACTCTAATATATTGTTGTACAATGTAAATAAATGATGTTCTCCGTAGAAAAACCCCACCACGATAACAACAAACATAAAGTCCAACCTAAGATGCACCACTACCAAGGGATTATTACATCAAAAGTCATCATGGATTTGTAACATAGGTTAATATCTAACGACAAATGGATTTGCAGGCAGAAATAGGATCATGGAGCCCCTTTTCTCCATGGCATTGGATCATTTGATGAGATCTTTGGTTTGGGAACGTCTCACTTCTTCTTGGCTAGATGATTGTGCTTCCTGCTTGGTGGTCTTCTCACACGTGCTTGCCATGTTGATCACCCATTGCTTGCAGTCATGGATGGTTTTGGAGCATACTATCTCATTATGGTGTGGTTTGGTATATATGCTATCTTGGATATGGATGATGGTTCTAGGCCCCCAAGGGGTTGAATGATGGTATTAGGAGGTATATGTTTCATGTTGTTGTTGATGTTTCCTAGTGACTTGGTCTATTCATGTATGATGTTGGCATCACTAAGAGGGGGTGTTTCTAACACATTTGATGATTGGATGGGTTAGCACTTTGTTATGCTCCTTTCTTTTATGATGTTGCTATGGTGGATTGACTTATGTTTCCTTTGTGGGAATTTTCTAGGTGATATAACTTAATGATGTAATATTTGCTAAGCATCACCTAGGGGGAAACACATTTAATGATGTTAGTACTCTCATTGATGTGTTATTTCCTAAGTTTGAGTTATAGTTGGGGGGGGTACTACATATGATTTCATGGTGATCTAACCTTTTTCCTAAGGTTGAATGATGACTTTTGATGTAATAATCGGAGGTATAAAAGTTGAGATCTGACCTAATTTATTTTTTATGCATATACAGATTTGGAAATCAGATCCGAGCAGAGGTCAGGCGACTTCATTAGATTGTTTGGTGGTGTCTTGGATGAAACCACTCACTATGACAGGGTTCAGAGTTGAAAGACACTCCCTAGTCTGCTAAGGAGATCATCTCGATCTTCTATTTCACTTCAGAGTAGGCTCACAGAGCCATCCAGAGTTTGCGTATGTATCCAGTGCATTGTTGTGTTGCAACGTTGAGGGTTTTCATCATTGGAGTGGGTCGCATCTACCTAACCTCTCCGCCATACTCAGACTCCTTCCGGCAAAGATCAGTAGGAGGCAGGGTGATTCCATTGAGATAGTTTTTGGCCCATTTTGACGACAAAAACCATCAACGCGACCTCCTACAACAACAAATCGGGCGCACTTAGCAGTATATCCATATGGGGTTTGTGTGGAGTCTGGCAGGGAAAATTCAGTCTTGCTCAGGCAAGGTGATTTGGGTAGACACTAGGGCGACCCCTCAAAGACAAATCTCATGCCTTTCTGACCACCAGAGCTCCCAGGGCGAGTTTTCCAGTGCATGTAGTAGTTGCTACATTTTTGTGTGTTCTTTTTGTAATCCGGTAGCAGTCATCCAGACGTCTTCCACCTTTGGAGCATATCATCTAGGTCAGTCAATAAAAGAAGAGAACCAGAGTTTCCAAGGCGAGTTTTCCAGTGCATGCAGCTGTTGCAACGTTTTTGTGTCTTTTGTAGTCCGACAACAGTCATCCAAACCTCTGCCACATTGGGAGCATATCATCCGTATCAGGTTCCTTGCTTATTTATTTCATCTATTAGCATATATTGATGTCTGTATTCCAGTGCCGATCTGACCTGTAAATATCCACTGAAGAGTTGTTGTCATTTCTGCATTTCATTATTCTGTCATTACTTCAGTTAATAAAATAAATCTAGGGCCCCTATTGCCCGAGCATTGTGCATGCTTATATGATTCCATATTATACATAAACATCAATCAAAAACCCTACCTTGCAAACACACCACAATTACAGCAACAAAGACAGTTGCACCATTGCCACCTTGTATTATACTTTCTGTATTCCCATCAACTTCAGTAATTTTATGCACCAACGCTTGAGCATCTTTGTCCTTAGGTCCTTGACTACATTCAGTCACTTCTTCCTGCCCTTCTTCCCACCTTCCAGACTGAAACTTCTCTTTCCCAGGCTATGGCCTCTTTCATTGCTATGTCTGAAGCATCTGGCATCCGATTATCATCTGCATAATTATCATTTTCATCATGGAAAGTAAAATTCTCCTTTCTTTTAGAGACAATTTCAATTACATATGATTCAACAACATCAGAGCCTTCTACATCATCTAGTAAGATTTCTCCCAAAGTTTCCAATCTTGACCTTTGAGGTTTTTCTTCGGTCCCATTACCACCTTCTGTGGTTGGAGAAACATACGAGGACTCTTGAGAAGAATTAGAATACAAGCCTCTTTTCTGATTAACATAAGAATTGTTAAGTTCTGGCATCCAGTCTTTCCAAGTTTTCATTTTCTACAGTGCAGAGGGGGAATGCGAAGGAGTGGGGGAGGGCAGATGTTGAGTCATAAGGTGCATCTGCTCCCTAGGTGCTAAGGCATTGCAATTCTCTCTAGCATCATACCCACATTTTGTCGATCTTTTTTCTTGTGGTGTTTAGAAGAACATGGTATTTTTTCTCATATATACCTAATGTATCCAGGTTTGTGAGTGTTGTTCCAATCTTAACTTCACTGAAAGGCTCTTCTGTTTTCTGGGAATATTGTAAGAAGATGAAATGACTTTGCTGAGGGAAGCCACCAAAAACATCATCCATTTTCAGCCTACCAATCCTATTGTTGAATGCCCGAGGCTTATTGAAATGGGAATAAGCTAAACCAGGTGGCTCTGTAAAGTTAGTTTGGGAAGGGGAGCAGCAAGTGCTGGATATAACATAAACATCATTTGAATCTCAAGATGGATAGCCCACTCCCTGTCTACAAGGGAGGCCAAATATGAGAGACCTGTCCTGCTTCGGAGAGAGAGCAATTGGCCTGTACAATGATACAATCATTATAGCTATTCGAAACATTTTCTATTGCATGTTTCCACGGAAGACAAAATTATTTGATCTATGATTCACGCATATATAGATGGCAAGTTATCATTACATATAGAATAAAACTAAATATGGGAAAAACACAACTTTTGTCCAAACAAGATTGTCTGATGAACACTGATAATCACATTGGATGGATTCTCAGAGCTGCTTATGAACCTAATCTCAGTAAAAATAGGCTGAATTACTTATATAATAAACCATATCTAAGATTTTTTTCAACATGAACAACTGTGTCGATGCACATTTTTATTACAAACATATATGATCACCAATGTGTGAAACTGCGTAGATCGTTCATTTGTTTTCAACAGTGGCTTTTTTCAAATAAGAAAAATAATCCTATTAGGTATTAGAAGCACACCCTTAACAACTATTTCTTTGAAGTTGAAGATGAACTGGACATTTCAGATGAATACCACATATCAAAATATAACGCAAGTCAGAATTCCCAAAAAGACAAATATTAACTATGCCTAATATAATCAATAATAGGTACACCCTGTTTTATTAGTATAGAATTTTATTTTATTCATTGAGATAAAGAAAACAATGCCTATTTTTTTTATAAAACAAATTCATCCTTTGATTGTATATCAAAGTAATTGTTTGAAAGAGAGATTATATTAATATCCAAAAATACCTAAAAACTATCCTTAAAATTACTGAGTACATCCTGATAAACAGTAGCAAGGAGTGCATAAAGCTTCTCTGATCATGGCCTATCACTACACTATCATATGATCAGGGGACAAATTTTGCTCAAAAATTCAAAGTGCTCGGAATTGCTTCAAATCAAACGAGAGCGTAGGCCTCGTTGTTGCAAACCCAACGCAACTCGTTTTGTCTCAAACGGACGTCGGGAGCGAGAGATATCGCGATCTGCTCGGATCATCAAACAGGCAAAAAAAAGGATGCTGACTATGCAATCCGTACAGGCTGACGTGACAGGGCCTGTACAATGACGTGGCAGAGACTGTACGATGATGTGGCATGTGATGATGTGGTAGTTTTGGATTGGCAGATGTGTTCGAATTGTGATGTGACACGTGGCACCATTTTTGGTCAATGGTATGGTGCCATGTGGCACCCCGTTATTGGCTATTGGTTGTTGTTTAAAATTGTATGGGGTCCGTGGGGGTCGAACCCTGGACCTCCCCTTTGGCTCCGTGCTTTGATAGTGTGTGGGATACCACTAGCCCACATGGTGGTTCATATTTACCATATGTGTTTAATTGTATTTGAAATGCATTGAAATGTGTTATGGGGCGCGTCTGGGCTGGGGCTTAGCCCCAACCCCAGTCGCATGCTTTTATATATGTGACCACTTACCATACGGTGGGAACGCGCGGGTGTGTATTTCAAATGGAGCCCCCAGTCACATTTACATTACATACGACCATACCCTCCATTAAATGGAACGCTGGGTTTTTAAATGTAGCCCGTGGTTATATGTTTGACCACATGTGACCACAATCAAGAGCACAGGGGTTTGAAACGGTTGAGTTCTTTTGCTATCCTGAGGTCATATCATGACCCTCATGTGCCCGAGAGCTTGGCGGTTAGGGGTTGGCACGCCCATAACCATCCTACAGTTTGCACTATTGGCGCGGTTGCGTTCGGTGCCAGGTTTTTACGTTTTAAATAGCGTGTGTGCTAGGTTGAATGAAGAAGGGTGCATTTTGTAGACGCAGAGACAACAAGCTTGAAGGGGAGACTTCAAAGAAGCCTAACTTCTTTTTTTTTTGGCCAAACGAGGTGCCAAAAAAGCCCAGCTAGGGGTTTTTAGACGCTCTGAAGCCATTGGAGCAGTCTGTTGGTCATTTTGAGCATTGTAAAACACGTTTTTGAGCACTTTGAGCAATTAATAATAATGATCCATTGGAAGCTGGACCAGGAGATGTAGCTCAAGAGAGGGGTGGACTCCTTTATCACTTGTTGTGTTTATGTGATTATTTTCATTGATTATGTTGTTGTTTATTTGTGTCTTAAATGAGTAAATCCTATTAATATGTGTTGCAAAGTTGATCCATTTTCTTTTAACACATAAACTTTACTTGCAAATATTTTCAAGATTTCAAGTCTTCTTCATTTTTAGATCATCATAATATGAATAAGCCAAAAGTCTTAAACTTGAACATCAAAATACCATTTTTAAAAATTAAGAGGAAAGGAATTTGGCCCAAATTTCTTTTGATAATGTAGTTTAAGACACCCAAATTATCTTTCTAAAACAATTTTTGTGTGGGTCGCTGAAAAATCTAATCGATTTATTAGCCAGAAACACGATTTAAGGCTCCACCATCTAGATGACAGAAGGGATTAGATCTGCTTATTTAAAAAGTCATGAATGAACAAACAATCCAGGAGAAATTAATGGTTAATATAAGGTGAACATAGTTAATGGTTATTTATGGTTCCAGTTTGCTTTCGGCCTTAAACTTTGGACACTGTGCATAGAACTGTTTAACAGCAGTAGGATGATTTCATATGATGCAGATAGTTGAGGATCTAATTCAGAAGGGGCTTTCATTGTACCCTTGATTTTGCCTCGTCTTGGCAACCTAGCCCCCACACATTTCTTTTTGTAATATGCTTTGTACATTATTGCATCATTAATAGAAATTTAGAAGCACAGTTCAGAAATAAAGAGTATAATCATTTTACAACAAAACACAGGCATCTAATAGGAGAGCAAGAACCTGAGCTTTGAAGTGAATGCAAACAAAAACTGGTCCTCTGACATCCAAGACAATACAGGCTGATGCGAGCTCGGCTTCTCGGAGATTGGCTGCGAAGATGATGATGACTTTGATGATCTCGATCTTGAAGGCCTTGAGATTGAACTTTTGTTTGTTGATTCTTCACAAAAACTACTAGAAACTTCATCAACACCTCTAAAAATATCACCATAGAAATCATCACCAGAGGCTCTGGGCCTAGTAACCGTGGCATGGAGATTGGAAGCCTAGTGAACATCCAATGCTTGGTGAGATGAGGTTGGTGATACTTGTTTATCATGTGTTAAGCAGTAGTAGATTCTATGACATAGTCAGAGTTGGTAAATGATTTCATTAATACAATGATATAATCTCAATTTGTAAAAGCTAAAATGGTTGAATATTGACTCATGTTAATGAATATGGTGATATTGAATATGGTCATATTTCTCCTCCTGATAATGCTGGGTTAGACAATCTGGAAAATAATTTCTTGTTAGAGATGCACTTCTGTAAGAGGGAAAGATAGCACACGCTAGCTTTCCCCCATAGTGGAATGATCTTGTTCGAGATGTGTATATGCTTGTGTAAGAGGGAAAGCTAGCACATGCTAGCTTTCCCCCATGGTAGGATGATGTTTGAGATGCGCTTGTGCTTGTGCAAGAGGGAAAGATAACATGCACTAGCTTTCCCCAACACTGGAATGATGTTGTTCGAAATGCGCTTGTGCTTGTGCAAGAGTGAAAACTAGCATGCGCTAGCTTTCCCCAACATTGGAAAGGTGTTGTTCGATATGCGTTTGTGCTTGTGTAAGAGGGAAATCTAACACATGCTATCTTTCCCCCATGGTGGAATGATGTTGTTTGAGATGCACTTATGCTTATGCAAGAGGGAAAGTTAACATGCGCTAGCTTTCTTTAACGGTGGAATGATGTTGTTTGAGATGTGCTTGTGCTTGTGTAAGAGGGAAGTTTAGCATGTGCAAGCTTTCCTCCATGCTAGAATGATGTTGTTCGAGATGTGCTTGTGTTTGTTAAAGACGAAAACATGTCACACGCTAGCTTCTCCACACAATGGAATGATGTTATTCAAGACGTGCTTGTGCTTCTGCAAGACTGAAAGTTAGCATGCACTAGTTTTACCCCACGAAGGAATGATGTTGTTCGAGATGCACTTGTGCTTGTACAGGAGAGAAATCTAGCACATGCTAGCTTTCCCCCACAGTGGAATGATCTTGTTCGAGATATGTATATGATTCTGTAAGAGACATGCTAGCTTTCCCCCATGGTAGGATGATGTTCGAGATGCACTTGTGCTTGTGCAAGAGGGAAAGCTAGCATGCGCTAGCTTTCCCCAACACTGGAATGATGTTGTTCAAAATGTGCTTGTGCTTGTATAAGAGGGAAAGATAGAACACACTAGCTTTCCCCCATTGTGGAATGATGTTGTTCACTATGCACTTGTGCTTATGCAAGAGGGAAAACTAACACGCGGTAGCTTTCCTTAACGGTGGACTGATGTTGTTTGAGATTTGATTGTGCTTGTGTAAGAGGGGAGTTTAGTGTGTGCAAGCATTCCTCCATGCTAGAATGATGTTGTTGGAGATGTGTTTGTGTTTGTGAAAGAGGGAAATCTAGCATAGGGTAGCTTTTCCCCACAATGGAATGATGTTATTCGAGATGCACGTGTGCTTATGCAAGAGGGAAAGCTAACACGCGCTAGCTTTCCTTAACGGTGGAATGATGTTGTTTCAGATGTGTTTGTGCTTGTGCAAGAGGGAAGTATCGCATGTTCAAGCTTTACTCCATGATAGAATGATGTTGTTCGATATGTGCTTGTGTTTGTGAAAGAGGGAAAACTAACACACGCTAGATTTTCCCCACAATGGAATGATGTTATTCAAGATGTGCCTGTGCCTCTGCAAGAATGAAAGTTAGCATGCACTAGTTTTACAACATGGAGGAATGATGTTGTTCGAGATGTGCTTGTGCTTGTGCAGGAGAGAAACCTAGCACACGCTAGCTTTCCCCCACAGTGGAATGATCTTGTTCGAGATGTGTATATGCTTGTGTAAGAGGGAAAGCTAGCATGCGCTAGCTTTCCCCCATTGTAGGATGATGCTAGAGATGCACTTGTGCTTGTGCAAGAGGGAAAGCTAGCATGCACTAGCTTTCACCAACACTAGAATGATGTTGTTTGAGATGTGCTTGTGCTTGTGTAAGAGAGAAAGATAGGATGCAGTGGATTTCCCCCATGGTAGAATGATGTTGTTCGAGATGAACTTGTGCTTATGCAAAAGGGAAAGCTAACACGCGCTAGCTTTCCTTAATGGTGGAGTGATGTTGTTTGAGATGTGCTTGTGCTTGTGCAAAAGGGAAGTTTAGCATGTGCAAGCTTTCATCCATGCTAGAATGATGTTGTTGGAGATGTGGTTGTGTTTGTGAAAGAGGGAAAGTTAACACACACTATCTTTTCCCCACAATGGAATGATGTTATTCAATATGTGCTTGTGCTTCTGCAAGACTGGAAGTTAGCATGCGCTAGTTTTACCCCATGGAGGAATGATGTTGTTCGAGATGCACTTGTGCTTGTGCAGGAGAGAAAGATAGCACATGCTAGCTTTCCCCCACAGTGGAATGATCTTGTTCGAGATGTGTATATTCTTGTGTAAGAGACATGCTAGCTTTCCCCCATGGTAGGATGATGTTCAAGATGCGCTTGTGCTTGTGAAAGAGAGAAATCTAGCATGCGCTAGCTTTCCCCAACACTAGAATGATGTTGTTCAAAATGCGCTTGTGCTTGTGTAAGAGGGAAAGATAGCACACGCTAGCTTTCCCCCATTGTGGAATGATGTTGTTCGATGTGCCCTTGTTCTTATGCAAGAGGAAAAACTAACACGAACTATCTTTCCTTAACGGTGGAATGATGTTGTTTGAGATTTGGTTGTGCTTGTGCAAGAGGGAAGTTTAGCATGTGCAAGCATTCCTCCATGCTAGAATGATGTTGTTGGAGATGTGCTTGTGTTTGTGAAAGAGGGAAATCTAGCACAAGGTAGATTTTCCCCATAATGGAATGATCTTATTCGAGATGCACTTGTGCTTATGCAAGAGGGAAAGCTAACACATGCTAGATTTCCTTAACGGTGGAATGATGTTGTTTGAGATGTGTTTGTGCTTGTGCAAGAGGGAAGTATCGCATGTTCAAGCTTTACTTCATGCTAGAATGATGTGGTTTGAGAAGTGCTTGTTTTTATGAAAGAGGAAAAGCTAACACATGCTAGCTTTTCCCCACAATGGAATGATGTTATTCAAGATGTGCTTGTGCCTTTGCAAGACTGAAAGTTAGCATGCACTAGTTTTACCCCATGGAGGAATGATGTTGTTTGAGATGCGCTTATGCTTATGCAAGAGACAAAGCTAGCACACACTAGCTTTCCCCCATAGTGGAATGATCTTGTTCGAGATGTGTATATACTTGTGTAAGAGGGAAAGCTAGCATGCGCTAGCTTTCCCCCATGGTAGGATGATGTTTGAGATGCGCTTGTGCTTGTGCAAGAGGGAAAGCTAGCATGCACTAGCTTTCACCAACACTGGAATGATGTTGTTCGAGATGTGTTTGTGCTTGTGTAAGAGGGAAAGCTAGCACGCACTAGATTCCCTCATGGTAGAATGATGTTGTTCGATATGAACTTGTGCTTATGCAAGAGGGAAAGCTAACACTCGCTAGCTTTCCTTAACGGTAGTATGATGTTGTTTTAGATGTGCTTGTGCTTGTGCAAAAGGGAATTTTAGTATGTGAAAGATTTCCTCCATGCTAGAATGATGTTGTTCGAGATGTTCTTGTGTTTGTGAAAGAGGGAAAGCTAACAGACGCTAGCTTTTCCCCACAATGGAATGATGTTATTCAAGACATGCTTGTGCTTCTGGAAGACTGAAAGTTAGCATGTGCTAGTTTTACCCCACGGAGAAATGATGTTGTTCGATATGAGCTTGTGTTTGTGCAAGAGAGAAAGCTAGCACATGCTAGCTTTCTCCCACAGTGGAATGATCTTGTTCGAGATGTGTATATTCTTGTGTAAGAGACATGCTAGATTTCCCCCATGGTAAGATGATGTCCGAGATGCGCGTGTGCTTGTGCAAGAGGGAAAGCTAGCATGCACTAGCTTTCCCCAACACTGGAATGATGTTGTTCAAAATGCGCTTGTGCTTGTGTAAGAGGGAAAGATAGCACGCACTAGCTTTCCCCCATTGTGGAATGTTGTTGTTCGATATGCACTTGTGCTTATGCAAGAGGGAAAACTAACAGGTGCTAGCTTTTCTTAACAGTGGAATGATGTTGTTTGAGGTTTGATTGTTCTTGTGCAAGAGGGAAGTTTAGCATGTGCAAGCATTCCTCCATGCTAGAATGATGTTGTTGGAGATGTGGTTGTGTTTGTGAAAGAGGGAAAGCTAGCACAGGGTAGCTTTTCCCCACAATGGAATCATGTTATTCAAGATGTGCTTGTGCTTTTGCAAGACTGAAAGTTAGCATGCACTAGTTTTACCCCACGGAGGAATGATGTTGTTCGAGATGTGCTTGTGCTTGTGCAAAAGGGAAGTATCACATGTTCAAGCTTTACTCCATGCTAGAATGATGTTGTTCAAGATGTTCTTGTGTTTGTGAAAGAGGTAAAGCTAACACACGCTAGATTTTCCCCACAATAGAATGATGTTATTCAAGATGTGCTCGTGCCTCTGCAAGACTGAAAGTTAGCATGCACTAGTTTTACCCCACGGAGGAATGATGTTGTTCGAGATGCGCTTGTGCTTATGCAAGAGAGAAAGCTAGCACACACTAGCTTTCCCCCATAGTGGAATGATCTTGCTCGAGATGTGTATATACTTGTGTAAGAGGGAAAGCTAGCATGTAGTAGCTTTCCCCCATGGTAGGATGATGTTCGCGATGTGCTTGTGCTTGTGCAAGAGGGAAATCTAGCATGCACAAGCTTTCACCAACACTGGAATGATGTTGTTCGAGATGCGCTTGTGTTTGTGTAAGAGGGAAAGCTAGAACACGCTAGATTTCCCCCATGGTAGAATGATGTTGTTCGATATGAACTTGTGCTTATGCAAGAGGGAAAGATAACACACGCTAGCTTTCCTTAACGGTGGACTGATGTTGTTTGAGATGTGCTTGTGCTTTTGCAAAAGGGAATTTTAGCATGTGCAAGCGTTCCTCCATGCTAGAATGATGTTGTTCGAGATGTTCTTGTGTTTGTGAAAGAGGGAAAGCTAACACACACTAGCTTTTCCCCATAATGGAATGATGTTATTCAAGACCTGCTTGTGCTTCTGCAAGACTGAAAGTTAGCATGCGCTAGTTTTACCACATGGAGGAATGATGTTGTTCGAGATGCACTTGTTCTTGTGCAAGAGAGAAAGCTAGCACACACTAGTTTTCCCCCACAATGGAATGATCTTGTTCGAGATGTGTATATGCTTGTGTAAGAGACATGATAGCTTTCCCCCATGGTAGGATGATGTTTGATATGCACTTGTTCTTGTGCAAGAGGGAGAGCTAGCATGCACTAACTTTCCCCAACATTGGAATGATGTTGTTCAAAATGCACTTGTGCTTGTGTAAGAGGGAAAGATAGCATGTGCTAGCTTTCCCCCATTGTGGAATGATGTTGTTCGATATGAACTTGTGCTTATGCAAGAGGGAAAACTAACACGCGTTAGCTTTCCTTAACGGTGCACTGATGTTGTTTGAGATTTGATTGTGCTTGTGCAATAGGGAAGTTTAGCATGTGCAAGCATTCCTCCATGCTAGAATGATGTTGTTGGAGATGTTCTTGTGTTTGTGAAAGAGGGAATGCTAGCACAGGGTAGCTTTTCCCCACAATGGAATGATGTTATTCAAGATGTGCTTGTGCTTCTGCAAGACTAAAAGTTAGCATGCACTAGTTTTACCCCACAGAGGAATGATGTTGTTCGAGATGTGCTTGCGCTTGTGCAAGAGAGAAAGATAGGACACGCTAGCCTTCCCTCATAGTGTAATGATCTTGTTCGAGATGTGTATATGCTTTTGTAAGAGGGAAAGCTAGCATGCACTATCTTTTCCCCATGGTAGGATGATGTTCAAGATGCACAACACTGGAATGATGTTATTCGAGATGGTCTTATGCTTGTGCAAGAGAGAAAGCTAGCAAGTGTTAGCTTTCCACCATGGTGGAATGATGTTGTTTGAGATGCACTTGTGCTTATGCAAGAGGGAAAGCTAACACGCGCTAGCTTTCCTTAACGGTGGAATGATGTTGTTTGATATGTGCTTGTGCTTGTGCAAGAGGTGAATCTAGCACACACTAGCTTTTCCCCACAATGGAATGATGTTATTCAAGATGTTGTTGTGCTTCTGGAAGACTGAAAGTTAGCATGCACTAGTTTTACCCCACGAAGGAATAATGTTGTTCGAGATGTGCTTGTGATTGTGCAAGAGAGAAAGATAGCACACACTAGCTTTTCCCCACAATGGAATGATGTTGTTCGAGATGCACTTGTGCTTATGCAAGAGGGAAAAATAACACGTGCTAGATCTCCTTAACGGTGCAATGATGTTGTTTGAGATGTGTTTGTTCTTGTGCAAGAGGGAAGTATCGCATGTTCAAGATTTACTCCATGCTATAATGATGTTGTTTGAGATGTGCTTGTGTTTGTTAAAGAGGGAAACCTAACACATGCTAGATTTTCCCCACAATGGAATGATGTTATTCAAGATGTGTTTGTTCCTCTGCAAGACTGAAAGTTAGCATGCACTAGTTTTACCCCACGAAGGAATGATGTTGTTCGAGATGCGCTTGTGTTTGTGCAATAGAGAAAGCTAGCACATGCTAGCTTTCCCCCACAGTGGAATGATCTTGTTCGAGATGTGTATATACTTGTGTAAGAGGGAAAGCTAGCACGTGCTAGCTTTCCCCCATGGTAGGATGATATTCGAGATGCGCTTGTGCTTGTGCAAGATGGAAAGCTAGCATGCGCTAGCTTTCCCCAACACTGGAATGATGTTGTTCAAAATGCACTTGTGCTTATGTAAGAGGGAAAGATAACATGTGCTAGCTTTCCCCCATTGTGGAATGATGTTGTTCAATATGCCCTTGTGCTTATGCAAGAGGGAAAACTAACACGTGTTATCTTTCCTTAACGGTGGACTGATGTTGTTTGAGATTTGTTGTTCTTGTGCAAGAGGGAAGTTTATCATGTGCAAGCATTCCTCCATGCTAGAATGATGTTGTTGGAGATGTGGTTGTGTTTTTGAAAGAGGGAAAGCTAGCACAGGGTGGAATTTCCCCATAATGGAATGATGTTATTCAAGATGTTCTTGTGCTTCTGCAAGACTGAAAGCTAGCATGCACTAGTTTTACCCCACAGAGGAATGATGTTGTTCGAGATGCGCTTGTGCTTGTGCAAGGGAGAAAGCTAGCACACACTAGCTTTCCCCCACAGTAGATTGATCTTATTCGAGATGTGTATATTCTTGTGTAAGAGACATGCTAGCTTTCCCCCATGGTAGGATGATGTTCGAGATGTGCTTGTGCTTGTTCAAGAGGGAAAGCTAACATGCGTTAGCTTTCCCCAAAACTGAAATGATGCTGTTCGAGATGCGCTTGTGCTTGTGTAAGAGGGAAAGCTACCATGCGCTAGATTTCCCCCATGGTAGAATGATGTTGTTCAAGATGAACTTGTTCTTATGCAAGAGGGAAAGCTAACATGCACTAGCTTTCCTTAACGGTGGAATGATGTTGTTTGAGATGTGCTTGTGCTTGTGCAAGAGGGAAGTTTAGCATGTTCAAGTTTTCCTCCATGCTGGAATGATGTTGCTCAAGATGTGTTTGTGTTTGTGAAAGAGGGAAAGCTAACACACACTAGCTTTTTCCCACAATGGAATGATGTTATTCAAGATGTTCTTGTGCTTCTGCAAGACTGAAAGTTAGCATGCACTGGTTTTACCCCACGGAGGAATGATGTTGTTCGAGATGTGCTTGTGCTTGTGCAAGAGAGAAAGATAGCACGCACTAGCTTTTACCCACAATGGAATGATGTTTTTAGAGATGCACTTGTGCTTATGCAAGAGGGAAATCTAACACGTGCTAGATTTTCTTAATGGTGCAATGATGTTGTTTGAGATGTGTTTGTGCTTGTGCAAGAGGGAAGTATCGCATGTTTAAGATTTACTCCATGCTAGAATGATGTTGTTCAAGATGTGCTTGTGTTTGTTAAAGAGGGAAAGATAACACACGCTAGCTTTTCCCCACAATGGAATGATGTTATTCAAGATGTGTTTTTTCCTCTGCAAGAATGAAAGTTAGCATGCACTAGTTTTACCCCACGAAGGAATGATGTTGTTTGAGATGCGCTTGTGTTTGTGCAATAGAGAAAGGTAGCACATGCTAGCTTTCCCCCATAGTGGAATGATCTTGTTCGAGATGTGTATATACTTGTGTAAGAGGGAAAGCTAGCACGTGCTAGCTTTCCCCCATGGTAGGATGATGTTCGAGATGCGCTTGTGCTTGTGCAAGAGGGAAAGCTAGCATGCACTAGCTTTCCCCAACACTGGAATGATGTTGTTCAAAATGCACTTGTGCTTGTGTAAGATAGAAAGATAACACGTGCTAGATTTCCCCCATTGTGGAATGATGTTTTTCAATATGCCCTTGTGCTTATGCAAGAGGGAAAACTAACACGTGATAGCTTTTCTTAATGGTGGACTGATGTTGTTTGAGATTTGATTGTTCTTGTGCAAGAGGGAAGTTTAGCATGTTCAAGCATTCCTCCATGCTAGAATGATGTTGATGGAGATGTGGTTGTGTTTGTGAAAGAGGGAAAGCTAGCACAGGGTGGCTTTTCCCCACAATGGAATGATGTTATTCAAGATGTTCTTGTGCTTCTACAAGACTGAAAGTTAGCATGCACTAGTTTTACCCCACGGAGGAATGATGTTGTTCGAGATGCGCATGTGCTTGTGCAAGAGAGAAAGATAACACATGCTAGCTTTCCCCCACAGTGGAATGATCTTGTTCGAGATGTGTATATGCTTGTGTAAGAGACATGCTAGCTTTCCCCCATGGTAGGATGATGTTCGAGATGCATTTGTGCTTGTTGAAGAGAGAAAGCTAGCATGCGCTAGTTTTCCCCAAAACTGAAATGATGTTGTTCGAGATGCGCTTGTGCTTGTGTAAGAGGGAAAGCTAGCACACGCTAGATTTCCCCCATGGTAGAATGATGTTGTTCAAGATGAACTTGTTCTTATGCAAGAGGGAAAGAAAACACGCGCTAGCTTTCCTTAACGGTGGAATGATGTTGTTTGAGATGTGCATGTGCTTGTGCAAAAGGGAAGTTTAGCATGTGCAAGCTTTCCTCCATGCTAGAATGATGTTGTTTGAGATGTGCTTCTATTTGTGAAAGAGGTAAAGCTAGTATAGGATAGATTTTCCCCACAATGGAATGATGTTATTCAAGATGTGCTTGTGCTTCTGTAAGACTAAAAGTTAGCATGCACTAGTTTTACCCCACAGAGGAATGATGTTGTTCAAGATGCACTTGTGCAAGAGAGAAAGATAGCACACACTAGCCTTCCCCCAGAGTGGAATGATCTTGTTCGAGATGTGTATATGCTTGTGTAAGAGACATGCTAGCTTTCCCCCATGGTAGGATGATGTTCAAGATGCGCTTGTGCTTGTGCAAGAGGGAAAGCTAGCATGCGCTAGCTTTCCCCAACACTCGAATGATGTTGTTCAAAATGCGTTTGTGCTTGTGTAAGAGGAAAAGATAGCATGTGCTAACTTTCCCCAATTGTGGAATGATGTTGTTCGATATGCACTTGTACTTATGCAAGAGGGAAAACTAACACGCACTAGCTTTCCTTAATGGTGGACTGATGTTGTTTAAGATTTGATTGTGCTTGTGCAAGAGGGAATTTTAGCATGTGCAAGCATTCCTCCATGCTAGAATGAAGTTGTTGGATATGTGCTTGTGTTTGTGAAAAAGGGAAAGCTAGCACATGGTAGATTTTCCCCACAATGGAATGATGTTATTCGAGATGCACTTGTGTTTATGAAAGAGGGAAAGCTAACACACACTAGCTTTCCTTAATGGTCGAATGATGTTGTTTGAGATGTGTTTGTGGTTGTGCAAGAGGGAAGTATCACATGTTCAAGCCTTACTCCATGCTAGAATGATGTTGTTCGAGATGTTATTGTGTTTGTGAAAGAGGGAAATCTAACACATGATAGCTTTTCCCCACAATGGAATGATGTTATTCAAGATGTGTGTGTGCCTCTGCAAGACTGAAATTTATTATGCACTAGTTTTACCCCACAAAGGAATGATGTTGTTTGAGATGCGCTTGTGTTTGTGCAATAGCGAAAGCTAGCACACGCTAGCTTTCCCCCACAGTAGAATGATCTTGTTCGAGATGTGTATATACTTGTTTAAGAGGTAAAGCTAACACGTGCTAGCTTTCCCCCATGGTAGGATGATGTTCGAGATGCACTTGTGCTTGTGAAAGTGGGAAAGCTAGCGCATGCGCTAGCTTTCCCCAACACTGGAATCATGTTGTTCAAAATGTGCTTGTGCTTGTGTAAGAGGGAAAGATAGCACGTGATAGATTTCCCCCATTGTGGAATGATGTTGTTCGATATGAACGTGTGCTTATGCAAGAGGGAAAACTAAAACGCGCTAGCTTTCCTTAACGGTGGACTGATGTTGTTTGAGATTTGAATGTGCTTGTGTAAGAGGGAAGTTTAGCATATGCAAGCATTCCTCCATGCTAGAATGATGTTGTTGGAGATGTGCTTGTGTTTGTGAAAAAGGGAATGCTAGCACAGGGTAGATTTTCTCCACAATGGAATGATGTTATTCAATATGTGCTTGTGCTTATGCAAGACTGAAAGTTAGCATGCACTAGTTTTACCCCACAGAGGAATGATGTTGTTCGAGATGCGCTTGTGCTTGTGCAAGAGAGAAAGATAGCACATGCTAGCCTTCCCCTATAGTGTAATGATCTTGTTCGAGATGTGTATATGCTTGTGTAAGAGGGAAAGCTAGCACGCGCTAGCTTTTCCCCATGGTAGGATGATGTTCGAGATGCACAACACTGGAATGATGTTGTTCGAGATGGTCTTGTGCTTGTGCAAGAGGGAAAGCTAGTAGGTGTTAGCTTTCCACCATGGTGGAATGATGTTTTTCGAGATGCACTTGTGCTTATGCAAGAGGGATAGCTAACAGGCACTAACTTTCCTTAATGATGGAATGATGTTGTTTGAGATGTGCTTGTGCTTGTGCAAGAGGGAAGTTTAGCGTGTTCAAGCTTTCCTCCATGCTGGAATAATGTTGTTCGAGATGTGCTTGTGTTTGTGAAATAGGAAAAGCTAGCAAACACTAGCTTTTCCCCACAATTTAATGATGTTATTTAAGATGTTCTTGTGCTTCTGCAAGACTGAAATTTATCATGCACTGGTTTTACCCCACGGAGGAATGATGTTGTTCGATATGTGCTTGTGCTTGTGCAAGAGAGAAATATTGCACATGCTAGCCTTCCCCCACATTGGAATGATCTTGTTCGAGATGTGTATATGCCTGTGTAAGAGGGAAATCTAGCACGCACTAGCTTTTCCCCATGGTAGGATGATGTTTGAGATTCACAACACTAGAATGATGTTGTTCGAGATGGTATTGTGCTTGTGCAAGAGAGAAATCTATTAGGCGCTAGCCTTACAACATGGTGGAATGATGTTGTTCGAGATGAACTTGTGCTTATGCAAGAGGGAAAGCTAACACGCGCTAGCTTTCCTTACCGGTGGAATGATGTTGTTTGAGATGTGCTTGTGCTTGTGCAAGAGGGAAGTTTAGCATGGTCAAGATTTCCTCCATGCTTGAATGATGTTGTTCGAGATGTGCTTGTGTTTGTGAAAGTGGGAAAGCTATCACACACTAGCTTTTCCCCACAATGAAATGATGTTATTCAAGATGTTTTTGTGCTTCTGCAAGACTGAAAGTTAGCATGCAATGGTTTTACCCCACTGAGGAATGATGTTGTTCAAGATGTGCTTGTGCTTGTGCAAGAGAGAAAGCTAGCACGTGCTAGATTTCCCCCACGGTGGAATGATATTGTTCGAGATGTGTATATGCTTGTGTAAGAGGGAAAGCTAGCATGCGCTAGCTTTCCCCCATGGTAGGATGATCTTCGAGATGCAAAACAAAAGAATGATGTTGTTCGATATGGTCTTGTGATTTTGCAAGAGAGAAAGCTAGCATGCGCTAGCTTTCCACCATGGTGGAATGATGTTGTTCAAGATGCACTTGTGCTTATGCAAGAGGGAAAGATAACACGCACTAGCTTTCCTTAACGGTGCAATGATGTTGTTTGAGATGTGTTTGTGAAAGAGGGAAAACTAGCACATGCTATCTTACCCACATGGTGGGATGATTTTCAAGATGCGCTAGTGCTTGTGCAGGAGGGAAAACTAGCATATGCTAGCTTTCCCCTAGGTTGGAGTGATGTTGTTCAAGATTTGTTTTTGCTTGTGCTTATGAAAGAGGGAAAGCTAGCTTGATTTATATTTTTCCTACAGTGGAATCATGTTGTTCGAGATGTACTTGTGCTTGTGCAAGAGGGAAAGCTAACATGAGATAGCTTTCCCCAATGCTGGGATGATGTTGTCTTAAATGAGCTCGTGTTTTCCCATTAGGGAAAAATAGCACAAGCTATTATTCCCCTAGAGTGGGATGATGTTGTCCAAGATGATCTTCTGCTTATGCAAGAGGGAAAGCTAGCACACACTAGCTTCCCCCAAGGTGGGATGATGTTGTCAGAGATGAGCTCATGCTTGTGCAAGAGAGAAATCTAGCACGAGATAGCTTTCCCCACTGGTGGGATGATGTTGTTCAAGATAAAATATTGCTTGTGCAAGAGGGATAGCTAACATGCCTAATGGTGGGATGATGTTGTTCGAGATGCGCTCCTACTTGTGCAAGAGGAAAAACTAGAATGCACTAACTTTCCGCCATGGTGGGATGATATTGTTCGTGATGCACTCTTGCTTGTGTAAGAGGGAAAGCTAGGGTGTGCTGGCTTTCCCCCTTGGAAGGATGATGTTGTTCAAGATGTTCCCTTGCTTGTGCAAGAGGGAAAGATAGCATGCACTAGATTTTCCCCAAGGTGGGATGATGTTTTTCGAAATGTGCTCCTACTTGTGCAAGAGGGAAAGCTAGCACGCACTAGCTTTCCCCCACGATGGGATGATGTTTAAGATGTGTTCCTGCTTGTTCAATATGGTAATCTAGCACACACTAGATTTCCCTCATGGTTATGACTCATGAGATCCTCATTATGCTAGCTTTCTTGCAAAATAATTTGAGGGCTCCAACTACTTTTCAGCCATTGCTTGAAATTGCGGAAAAACATTAAATGCACCAACCATTTTAGACTAATAAATACAAGTTTTTCTGCTAAAAGCATCAAGGAAAGCTCTAAAAAAAATTGTCCAACATATATATTCTACATATTTAGGACGACAAATATAACTGTGCACTAAATCTAGCACCCCAAATTCTAATGTAGACATTGTGCCTTCTAATTTGCTTGTCAATTGCACAATATTCATGAGTCCAAATTATAATCATTTTTTTTGGTTCATCATCCAATTTACCATGCTTTTATTTTTCATTTCTAATAGAGTTTTGGCATTCACATGAAGAAACCTCTAATGACACTAGTTCACAAACTATTTTCTATAATAGATGATGCAAATTATAAATTTAACTTTAAAACATAGAAATTCCCTTCTTAGGAGCATGTAAACGAACATTCCTTGCTTGGTTATTCACAATGCCAATTTTTTAAGTGGAATTTAACATTCTAGCCAAATCTATTATTTTTGCAATAGATTTCAAATCTCTTGCCAAATTTGGCACGTGCAACACTCCTTGCAGAATATTCCTTCCTCCATTAGCAATAGGGACTTGCAACTCTCCAAATTAATATACTTATGGCATGTTTTATCTCCGAACTAGATAATTCTATTCATGTAAAGATGGCAATAAATCTGGAGCAATTTTTATTTCCTTGTCATGTGCTATGTCGTTCATAAGTATATAGTGAAGAAATCTTAGTCATTGGAGTTCTCCATATCAACTTTA
>ML776816.1:1371473-1388740 GCA_009831015.1 Picea engelmannii
TAACACCAACAACATCATCAAATTTTAAAGTATTTGAACCAGAGACAGAGTTACTTACAACCATGACCAAGCTATTCCAGCTTTCTGGCAATGAGCACAAGATTAGAAGAGCCCTAACCTCATCATCAAAGTCCACTTTTACATAACTTAGTTGATTAGTAACTCATGTATTAAATTCATTTAAATGATCTGCAATAGACCCACCTTCCGACATCTTCATATTAAATAATCTCTTCATTAGAAATACCTTATTGGACACCAAGAGTTTTTCATACAATTTGGCCAATGCATCCATAAAACCCTTCATTGTCTTTTCTTTGGAAATATTGAAAGCCATAGAATGCTGCCAGGCTTAGCCGTATCGTTCCTAGAGCCTTTCTGTCAAGAATCTCCCATTCTTCGTCCTTCATGGCCGTCGACTTATTTTCTACTCCACCCAATGGTAGGAATAGATCCTTCTGATATAAATAATCTTCCATTTGCATCTTCCATAACTGGTAGTTTTGGCCGTTAAATTTCTCGACCCTAAACTTTCCATCTTCTGACATTGCTCCCACTCGAACCAGGAACCCTCTTTTCCTACGAGTTACCTTTTTCTCTGATACCAGTTGTTAGAAAAACAAGAACGTGAAGCAATAAAATAAAACAAATGCGGAAACAAATCATAGAAGATACACAATACAAGAGAGACACGGATTTACGTGGTTCACCCAGTGTGGGCTACGTCTATAAGAGAAATTGTCAGGTCCTTCCTTTATTATTATCTAGCAAATGAAGCGATACAACCTACAACAAAACCCACTGTAACTTCCTCTTATTTCTCTCGCAGTCTCCTCTTTCAAAATACAATATTCGCCATCAATCATAGCCGCAATACATTTCCCTCATAAAAGAGGGTTGCCTTCTAGGACAAAAACCCTCACATTATCTCTACCGTTAGATCTGCGACCTTATAATGAATGGTCCAGATTTATAATGAAATTACAATATACATTTACAAGGTAATTTTTCCTTTGGGGGCTTTGCCACCAAACCCCCATCGGGGGACATTTTCCCCGAACACCCGTTGGGGGCCCACTTGCCCCCAGACCCCCCAGCGGGGGGGATAGCCCCCCCAGACCCCGCAAAAGGGGTACTCCATTTCCGGAACCCATTCTTTTTTTTCACCATAGTGATGTTCAGGGGGTGTTGGAGTTACTTCACACACACCTAGGATTTATTTTTCCTAAGGTTTTTCCTATGTTTATTAGTCATTATTCAGTCTCCTATATTTTAGGAAGAATGCTCCTCTAGGGAGAATATTCTCTTCAGTTTTCACTTCAGTTTGATCAGTTGAGTGGAGTCTAGATGCTACATTGGGATTATCACCATGCAACATTAGGATAATCACCAACTAATGGGAATTTTCATTGGGATCATCACCAGACTATCACATTACCCATGATTCCCTGATCTTCTCCTCACTTCACTCTATTTCAGTCAGTTAACTAAACATTGATAGGCTAGTTAACTCAGCTATGTGGCAGTTCACTCCCGTAATTTCCCAAGAGACTAGACTAGGTGGCAATTTACTCCCGTAACTGCTGGTGTGTGTCCAGATCACTCTAGACCACCACTATGGTGCATTGGCTTCTCCTCCAAATTTTCACATTGGTTGAGTTATACAGAGTTTATCATGTGTAAATTATCATTCATTCATTTAGTTAATGAAAATTCCTCCATTCTTTCTCTCCTACTTCTCTTTTTTTCTATTTTCTCTGCAACTGTGTATGCCAATTCCTAGCTAGATCTATTCTATGCAAGTTCAACACATTTACACTTATTTTAGAAAGGTTATTTTTCATCTTTAAGATAATTGTAGTAGAAAGATACTTTTGATCTTCTAAGTTGGGGTTAATGATCTCTTTATAGACTTTCTCTTAATCTCCATTTCTTTTTTGCAACATGAATTATCTTTATATTTAGTTGGGATAGTGATTTTCATGATATTAATGTTTTGTAGAGTTGGCTTCTCCTCTATTCCCCATTGGTTTTACAGAGAATCGTCATATTCATACCACATTCTCTTCAAGTTTTCGATGACTTTACTAGAATTCAAGAAGCAATGCTCGGAAGCCTCTTATCCTTCATGTTAATATCGTTTGCATGTACATTAGGTACCTAATCATATCATTTCACTCAATGAGTGGAATACCAACCTTCAAGAGGAGGATTGAGTAGGGCGTGTTGCTTTTAATTTTAAGATTATATATTATAAAGTGTTTCTATATTTACTTGATTTTCCTCTTAGATTCTTTAGAAATATTGCAATCCAAACTTCAAATCCATATAAGATAACTCAAGTAACAATAGTATTAAAGAGGGATTTCATTTTTCCTAAACCAAAAATTTGTTTCTTTATAGTTATTTCTATCCTCCAATAATCTTTTTATGTACAATGATGGATTTATTCGAGCTTGTGATGAATGTGTCTCCATGGTACTTGTACAAATTAAGTTCTCTAAGTTGTTATTGTCATACACAAAATTAGGGTAACTAATGGAGTTAAAGATTGTAATATTTGTCCTATTAGCATTCACTGACATACCAAAATCAAAACATTTTTTTTAAGGATACTTAATTGTTTATTAGAAATAAAAGGACCACATCTCAAAAAAAAACAATATCATCTATGTAAAGAAGAAGATTGATCATTACCCAAAAATAAACACCTAAAAATAATAGGGGATAAATGACAACTCTATATTACAATTATTTTCTTATAATCAACCTTCATTATTTTAAATTTAACCATTACTTTCTTACACAATGCAATAACTTTCAACCTAAAAAAAACTTTAATAACTTTCAATATTTTCCAATTTAATTATCCTCTCCTTTCTTCCAATTTAACCTTAATAAGCTAGACTATAACCTCCTAATTAATCAATGCAAGTTGTAAAATTCCTTTAAATGCAAAACAAAACATTACTTTGATATAAATTACAGAATAATCTATTCAATTTTCAATTGATTATCGTGTTATTGTAATCTTTCTTCATCTAAATATATTTTGATAATTTAATATAATATTTTTATTTTAATATTAAAATTAATATTCATAATCTTAATATTATCTAGTTATTAAGTAATGGTTAAAAATATGTATTTTTTCTTAAAAGGTTATAAGTTCAAATTCAAAAGAGTAAAGTATATATATCTTACTAGACTAAAAAAGTCTCATACACCAATTTGATATCTAAAATAATTATATCCATCTTCTTATCATAATATAAATGTATGGGTTGCCAAGGCGGTGACGAAATTGTTATATTTGGGAAGAATAAATTTACTGTCATAAAGATCGCGGAACATACATGTGAAAAGGGAAGTGAAGAATATCATGCATGTGAAAAGGGAAGTGAGGAATATAAAAATTGCTGTAACGATCATCACCTCAAAGGTGTAAAGCATACAAAAGAATCTATGTTGTTGTCATTGAATTGAATGCTATTATCATATGGCTAGAATAAACGTCGTTGATTCCTTTCATCCATTGATTGATTGTGGCCCCTCTAAAAAGCTGCTATTATTCCACAACTCTCGTCCACATAAACATATTCTCCACTCACCTTTATTCCGCATAAACATATTCTCCACTCGCCTCTGGTCATCTATATAAACTATCCCATAACGTAGAACTAACACCATCGTCTCGTCTCGTCTCCCGCTGTCAAGGTGAGCCCTTTTCGTTTGCTTTAATAGTCATTAGTGTTTCGCACATTGTGAATTAATTCAGCCATGGCATACTATGGGGAATACGATCCGTGCCAAGAGAGGAACGCTTCAGGTTCTGGTTTTCAACAGCAGCAGCTGGCACGTCCCCCTTGCGACCCATGCCAAAATGCAACACAAGGAGGCTATGGATTTAACGAGTATGGAGATCGCGCTGCTTGCAACAAGTTTAATGCAGGAGGAGGCTGCATGAGGAACAGCCAGCAAATTATTCCGCAAGGCCAGATCGTGAGGGTCTGCTCTAAGGCCAATCCCGACTATGCTCTGGCTATCAGAGATGGCAGAGCCGTCATGGTCTTCTACAATCCCAATGATCCCACAATGGTAACATCCTCAGATTCTTAGATGACTGCATACATTCTGTTAATATATATTTTTCTTTGTTGATATAATATATATGAATTTATGCAGCAATGGGTGAAGGACGAAAGCTGGAGTAACCAAGTGAGGGACCAAGTGGGTCATCCTGCTTTTGCTTTGGTGAACAAAGCCACTGGTCAAGCTCTTCGCCATGCTATCGCTGAAAGTCAGGAGGTGCTGCTCACTCAGTATGAGGGCCCCTCCAGTTATGATGAGAACGTGCTGTGGAGTGAGAGTGAGGACATGGGATATGGATATCGTACGGTAAGGATGGCCAACAACATTGGACTCAACTTGGATGCATTCCAGGGCGACAGGAGGAACGGAGGCATCAGAGATGGCACTCGCGCTGTGCTCTGGAAATGGAACAAGCAGGACAACCAGCTCTGGAAGCTCTCCCCTTGCTACTAATTGCTGCATGTATATAATATATCTAGTATTATTCTGTGTTACTATTAACATGGCTGAGATCAGTAGGAGATGATGCCTAGCATAGCAGAGCAGCTACCATAGGAGGGTTGATTACTATTATTATAATAAGATAAGATCAGAGAGTATAGACCATAGACGTCTCTGTGTATGCAGCTTTTTATCATCTCATAAATAAATAAAGCCGTTTTATATTGGATCTTTGGAGCCTCCAGAGATTTCTCAACAATGTCTTTACATGAAATAAACATTATGCTTCTTAGATTCTATACAACTCTCAGTGAGTGCATCTAGAAACAACTCATTGCAACCATGTTGAGCATACGCATCGATATAAATTTGCCACCCATGCTAAATTACAAAGTTGGATTCATTAGGACTTTGTTTTGGGGTTAAACATAGAGCTTCCAAGTCCTGGTGCAGGGCCTAAAACATCAAAACATTTCACAAATATGGTCTTAGACATAGATGGAAGCCTGGAGTACACTCTAATCATTCTCTTTTGATTGACATAGAAATAGCTTCAAAGCCATACCATCTTGGCACATCAGCTTTAACTTGTTCTTTCAGTGTGTAAGACATTTGGGATGATTTTTGTGGAGTAACTCCCCATAAAGAAATTGTAAGAACGTTTTGGATGGACAAATCATGAATGATTTTTGTGGAGTAACTCTCCATAAAGAAATTGTAAGGACGTTTTGGATGGACAAATCATGAACCAATTTCGTTTTGAGGACATGTTATATTTATGAAAATATTTTGTTGACCTGTGTTTTTTAATGTGTGGTGATTGTAATTTAAAGAAATTCATAAATAAATTTAAGAAAATATTAAATATTGGAAGGGAGAAATTCCCCATTTAATGTGAAATGCAAGAGTATTTATTTCCATGTATTTTCAATACATAAGAATATTACTTTCTAAATTTAGCTGAGATTGAAATATAGACTCTTTCACACCACTGTAATGTGGTTCATGGAAAAAAACTTGGATGTATTAAAGACATTTCTTAAATAAAGATCACATTCACATGGATCAATGGTGGATCAATGATGGAAGACTTTATTAAGCACATAGTTATTTTTATAGGTGTATACCTATTGGAAATGATCAAAATTAATTAGCTTTTAATCATATGAGGGTTTTTAATGGACAAGATTTCATATGTTTGAAATATTCTTCATCCTCACAATAAATGAAAGATTTTGATTTCAAACATTCAGTTCATCATTAAAAAGGATGATGAGCATAACAATAATGATTCATTTTAGATTTAGGGGTTTTTCTTCGACTTTGATTTTTTACTGCATTTAAAGTTTTTTAGATATAGATTTATTTCTGAGGCTAAGGCTCAAGCCGCTTGTTGTGTTGGTTTTGTCACATGGGTGAGCAAAAAAACAGCACTTACTTGCCTAGTTAAGTCAGCTAAACAAGACAAAGATTTGTGATTTGATTAGATAACAAAATACACATGAAACAAGGAAATGAAAATAAAAAGTAAAAGGAAACAAATGTTAGAAAACTTGCAAGAACTAGAACCATGAAAATGGCAATCATATAGCTACCAATGGATCAATATATTGATAGGCTAGCACCGTAGAGAAAAACATGGACTTATGAATCCCCTCTTCCTCCTTGAGAGGGCTCTTGAGTTCCCTAATAGAGAGTTATTATCTTCATACAATGACAAGTGACAATGGTGAAGAAATACAATGCCAATCCTCTCAAGAGGTGAGTGGAATGGTCCTTGCTATAGTGCTTGAATGATTCAAAGAGAAAAGATGATTCTCCAAGAAGAATTCTTGCAGCATAACAATACCTTGAAATTCTTACTTTCTTAGCACAACCATGGCATATATTTATAGTGTCCATTCATGGCAAGATATAACTGGTTCATGATGTGAACAAGGGGCCTTTTAGGTCACTTCCTAACCCTTGACCAACCTCCAAGCTAGATTTCTCTTAGATCCGAGTGTCAAATCATGTTGGAAGTCAGACTGGAAGTGGTTGAGAGGCTGACAAGTTTTATAAATTCGTTGTTCATGAGAAGTGCATGGGTTTGCTCATAGACAGTCGTGCATATTCCACCTTATGCACACAATGTGCACTTAGGGATATGTTAGCCCACACATTGTGCACATGCTTCCTTTGGTGAATTTGCGCACTTTGATTTATGAACCAAGTATATAGTTTTATGCCTTTTTGATGGATTTTGATGTTGTTGGTGTACTAATTGTTGTTGGAATTGATTCTTTCTTCAACCGTTGTTTGTAATGCTACGGATGATTTTTCAGTGATAACAACGATACCTGGCAAAGGGGGATTTGGAGGAGGATTAGTTCCAACCATTGTGTGTGTAGGTAGTGGACCTGTTCCTTGAGAGGAATTTGGTGGGTTTGTACTTCCTCAAGTTGAGAAGAAGTTTGAACCATGCTTCCTTGTGAAGGAGAACCAATAGATGAATTGCCTTAGGTATTTGACCCAAGCAAGGTGGAACCAAGTAAAGATGATCCCAAGACAATAGTACTCACTGGGGTGTGAGATGGTGGAGCTGGTGAGTTGGAAAGACTAGGGACTCCTCCTAGAATAGGGAGGAGATTTTGCAAGCATCTAGAAGGACGAGGATTTTGTGGTTCCCCTATGGTTTTGACTAACAAAGTGAATGTGTGCAAATGGTGACAAGAGAGAAATAAGTGAACAAGAGATTTTTTATATTGTTGACCTTCACAAAATAGTATAACTCACAATTACATGTAATCAAATGAACATCGTACATAAATCAATTATAAAATAAACAAGTATGTGGATATATTGATTTTGTCTGTGAGGGGGAAACAAAAAATAAAAGTTTGTGTACTAAAAGACCTGTTGTCCTTCCTATCAATTTAGCACTGGGCCTTCCAAGAGCACTCTATAGTGGGGTTTGAATCCACTAGAAAAGTAGTCAGTTATAATGAGGGGTAGAGGGTGCATATCTCAAAAGTGTTGGCGATATTTTCCAATAGCCACAAAATATGACCAAGGTGCGATTGCAGCCAACAACCGCCACCTAGGTAGATATCCTATGTTTGGCCACTAAGTACCTTGGTCAAAGTGTGACATTTCTATTTTCGTCCTAAAAAATGGGTCATGGGCCGGATACCCTCACAAGAGTTGGGTGACTCAAGAAGGGATGCGTAGAACAACCAAACCTCGACCTTTGACCCTTCACGGGTATCTCCCTGTCTTATGGTATAAGAACACTTGACTTGGAGGATTTGAAGGATCCCTATTCTCAACTTCTATTGCTTCAAAATGTGAGAACCTCATAACGGGGGGTTATTTGGATGCTTACCCCCGAGATCCTACCTAGACTAAAAAAATTCTTTTAGGCACCTCATGTGGAGGAAAATTTAGTGTGTTCTTAGAAAAGTTTTAGATGGAGTAGGCTAAGAGATTGGGGTCATGGACCAACCTTGCTTGAATTTAGTTGGTATGGATAATTTCTAAAGAAGTAGTCAGATCTTTTGGAGTTCCTTTGAAGTACTTTGTGGGTACTTAAAAAGAAATCTTACTTCGACCTCCACTATTCTAATATAAATTATGTGTGTGATGAGTGGTTTTGTGTGCAAGAAAGTGAAAAATGTGAAAAAGATTTTAATAAGTTAAGTGTAAGATTGCAGAATGTCGACTTCCTATGGTCTTTACAAATCTTTTTACCTAGCTTACTAAGTTATTTGGTACAACCTTGCGAAATATTTAAAGCCCTATAGAACTATCAATGTGGACATATGGGTCCCTACTTGATCTTTTAAACTCCCTAGAATGTTGTCTATACTAGAAAAGATTTTGAAACTATCCTAGGATTGTAAACATGTGGGCATGTATGGGCCCGTACAAAGCTTTAAGATCATTTTCAAAACTAAGAGGTACCCAAAGGGGGTTTTGTCCTCTCCTAATGATTTAAGGGAGATGAAATTTCATTTTAATCACCTTTTATGATTCCCAAGATCACACTTGGGTGCGGGGGAAGAGCATACTTGGGGGTTAAAATTGATTTCTAGTCCCAAATTATTTGATTATGTTTGAAAAAACAATGATCGTAACTCAAAGTTTTAAATGCCAAATGAGCCATCCATGTGGCAACAAAGCAAAGAGAAGAATTGAGATTCCTTTTACCATTATGGCCTTATGTTAGCTAACATTTCTTGTAAGAAAGGAATCTAAGTGAAGTGTGATTGCTTTACAAAGTGCAAGGAAATTAAAATCTGAAGGCAATGGGGCCCTCAAACCACTTAGAAAACCCTTACAATTTGCAAAAAAATGAACTTGTGTGCGGGCTGTAGTTTTGTCAGTCGTGCATAATGCACGGGTTTATGAAATATATTATGTGCAAAATGTGAAGAGTGCGCAGAATGCGCGTCTATGTGCTTCGAAATCCGCACACTTCCTCTCACGCGTCGGGAAAGAAAATTTAAGATGAAATTCTCTTGCCTTAGCTCTGAATTCTCGATTTGGAAGACTGGACTAGGTCGGTTTTGGTACATGCATAGACAAACAATTATAAATAAGTTCTCTCAAGACTTAAACAGGGAGGAATTTGATTCTCATCCCCAGTATGTTCGCCAATCTGTTGTGTTGGTTTTGTCACATGGGTGAGAAAAAACACAACACTTACTTTCCTAGTTAAGTCAACTAAACAATACAGATATTTGTGAGTTGATTAGATAACCAAATACACATGAAACAAGGAAATACAAATAAAAAAAATGTTAGAAAACTTGAAAGAACTAGAACCATGAAAATGACAATCATATAGATACCAATGGTTCAATATATTGATAGGATATCACCGTAGAGAAAAGAAGGGACTTATGAATCCCCTCTTCCTCCATGGAAGGGCTCTTGAGTTCCCTAATAGAGAGCTCTTCTCTTCATACAATGGAAAGTGACAATGGTGAAGAAATACAATGCCAATCCTCTCAAGAGGTGAGTGGAATGGCCCTTGCTATAGTGTTTGAATGATTCAAAGAGAAAAGAGGATTCTCCAAGAAGAATTATTGCAACATAACAATACCTTGAAGTTCTTATTTTCTTAGCACACCCATGGAATATATTTATAGTGTCCATTCATGGAAAGATATAATTGGTTCATGATGTGAACAAGAGGGCTTTTAGGGAACTTCCTAGCCCTTCACCAACCTCCAAGCTAGATTTCACTCAGATCTAAATGTCAAATTGTGTTGGAAGTTGGACTGGAAGTGGTTGAGAGGCCGACAAGATTCATAAATGCGTCATTCATGAGAAATGTGTGGGTTTTCTCATAGACAGTCACACATCTTTTGCATTTTGAGCACAATGCACACTTAAGGATGTGTTAGCCCACACAGTGCGCGCACTTCCTTTGGTGAATTTGTGCACTTTGATTTATGAACAAAGTATATAGTTTTATACCTTATTGATGGATTTTGATGTTGTAGGTGTACTAATTGTTGCTGTAATTGATGTCTTTCTTCAACCGTTGTTTGTAATGTTGCAGATGATTTTTCGGTGATAACACCGTTTCCCCTTTTGCGAGTGTTAGCCACCTTCTTTACAACATTGCCTGCAGTTTTCAAAATAGTACTGCGTGCTTGAGTGGAGACTTACAAATAAAGAGGCAGTGACTTAAATAAAGATTACAAAAAACTTCAATCGAAACATAATCATTTTTTTAATGACTTAGAAGCCTAGGTTCAACGGGAGGAGGTTGAAGATCAAATCTTACTACATAGCTAGACCACGACCTTGATACAACACTGGAATGTTGTGGTAGCCAACATTATGAAAACAACAGTCTCATAATTCTTCATGAAAAAATTACTATACGCAGATGAGTGAGCTTAGCTGACCCATACATTGCATCAGTATTATTTGTCATCATTTAATTTTAATAATTTAACGAGCGCCCATCAAATACAATATTCATTAATTTGACCATTTTTTGCACCATTTAGTTTGAAGTTAGATCTCAAGCTGCTCATGCTTTTTTTTGCACCAGTTTGTTTGAAGTTAAATCTCAAGCTGTGAAGGCCTTCACATGTAATCAGAATTAGGTTTCAATATTTTTAGATTTCTTTCCATAGAATTAGGTTTTAAATCTTTTTAAATAAAATTAAGATTCAAATCTTTCAATCTATTTAAATAAAATTAGGTTTTAAATAAATCTTCATTGAATATATTTATTTTATTTTATTATCACTCAACCTACCATATATATATATGGTAGGTATAATATTATATACAATTACATTTTCTCCATGTATATATAGTATGTATAATATCATATACAATTAGATTTTCTAGAGGGTCTCAAAATAAACATCCTAGCTAGACACAAGATTAATAAATATTGGTTGAAGAAATGAATGTATTTGGATCAATTATCTGGACAATCACATCAATAACATAAATCTAAAGGAATTAGAACCTGTGGCACATCATTTCCCAGGATGGATTGTAGTTGGACCAAATTAGATGATGAGTTGATGTCTCTCAAACCCTTTTCTTTTCATAATTTGGGCATTCTTATCCCCACTAAATCTTTCCTTAATCACTCTCTTTTGCATATAAGTGTGATTTACGCTCCTGTTTGGAATTATAAGTCTGGTAATTTCTACCTTTAACACTCGGATATGAACGAGTAAAGACTCTTTTAATTCCAATTGATGGATTTGTCAACGCATTAATCCCCACTTCATTAATAGTGCTAACTAGACACAAACCTCCCTGTTGGGATGCCTATAGTTTTGACAATTAGATTGGGGACGCCTATAGTTTTGACAATTAGAGGCCTATAGTTTTGACAATTAGAGGGGCCTCACGGAGTTACGAGATACCTAAGGGATTCAAACCACTCATTCTTCTTCATCATCTTAATTAGAGGGAGTCCTATAGTTTTGAAAATTAGAGGGGCCTAGCGGAGTTACGAGACCCTTAAGGGATTCAAACTACTCATTCTTCATCTTAATTAGAACTAGCACAACTCCTAACTCGCTTCTCATTCTTCATCTTAATTAGAACTAGCACAACTCCTAAATCATTGTTGGTGAAAGCCATTCGCTTTCATGTCGATAGGTATCCATGTTCACTAGTGCATTGTTTCATTTATGAGATTTTTTTTATACATGTACAATGAAAACATCTCTTGGAGTAGCTACCATCAAAGAGAGACTCTATCAAATTGTCTATTTTTGGGATAGTCTTGGAACCTTGACGAAATCCTTATCTGGAAGAAAAAGATTTAGATGTTGGAGTGTTCTACATTCTTGTTATGGTCCTTGTATAGTTTATTTGATGAGACAAGATCAAACAAGTGGTCACTAAACATAATCTATCTATAGAAATAGGGTTTTGACATTTTTAGAGCACTCATTCTTAGGTCGGTCAATTCCATATTGATGTCACTAACAAAGAATGATGGCTCATAACATTAGAGAAACTTATATCAAAGAACATTTTATTGTTTCAATAATTTTATTCTCATCAAGAAAGATATTGAGGAAGAGTTGTCTAACCCCTCCTCTAGATTAGTTTTCTCATGAGGGTATCCAAGGAAATTTTTTCCCCACCCTTCCTTGAGCATACAATTTTAGTCAAGGTGGGTCTTAGGGAAGGCTTAAATGACCCTTCCTCTAGAATGGTATTATGATCGAAGAGGGTGTAAGAATAGGTTTCCCAAATCTTCCTTGAGCATAGTATTCTCATCAAAAGGGAGCCCGAGGAATGGTTGGTTAACCCTACCTTGAGCATAGTATGTTCATCTAGTGAAGCGATGATTAACCCTTCCTCAATAATAGTATTATCATCAAGGGGGAGGGGGGAAGGAAGGGTCAAATGACCCTTCCTTGAGCATAGAATTCTCATTGAGATAGATCTTGGGAAAGGTCAATCAACCCTTCCTTGAGCATAGTATTTACATCAAGGTGGAACCTATGGAAATTTTGAAATACCTTCCTTAAGAATAGTATTCTAATTTGTTAAGGATGATCCCAAGGAAAAATCAATTGACCCTTCCTTGAGCATAATATTCTCATCGAGTGGGATCCTAATGAAGGGACGATAAACCCTTCCTCAAGAATAGTATTCTTGTAGAGGGGGAGCTCAAGGAAGGGTTAGACAACCCTTCCTTGACCATAGTATTCTCATCGATGGGGATCATGAAGAAGGGTTGACCAAACTTTCCTCGAGCATAGTATTCTTGTCAAGGGAAACCCATGGAAGTGTCATGTGACCCTTCCTCCAGTGTGGTATTCACATTGAGGGTGAGCATGGAGTCAAATGAACCTTCCTTAAGCATAGAATACTCATTGAGATAGAGCTTGGGAAGGGTCAATCAACCCTTCCTTGAGCATAGTATTCACATCAAGGTGGAACCTGTGAAAATTTTGAAATCCCTTCATTGAGAATAGTATTCTAATTTGTTAAGGAGGATCCCAAGGAAGAATCAACTGACCCTTCCTTGAGCATAATATTCTCATCAATGGGGATCCTAGTGAATGGACAATAAACCCTTCCTCAAGAATAGTATTCTTGTAGAGGGGGATCTCAAGGAAGGGTTAGATGACCCTTCCTTGACGATAGTATTCTCATTGACGGGGATCATGAGAAAGGGTTGACCAACCCTTCCTCGAGCATAGTATTCTTGTCAAGGGAGACCCATGGAAGATTCATGTGACCCTTTCTCTAGTGTGGTAGTCACATTGAGGGTGAGCATGGAGAAGGATCATCAAAACCTTTCTTGAGCATACTATTCTTGTAGAGGGGGAGTGAGGGAAAGGAATTGTTATCCCTTCCTTGAGTATAGTATTATTGTCAAGGGGATCCGTGGAAGGTTTTTCTATCCCTTCATTGAGTGTGTATTCTCATTGAGGTGGATCCCATGAAAAGGTTGATCACCCTTCCTTGAGAATAGTATTCTCATTAAGGGGGGGCTCAAAAGAGTGTTGATTGTCCCTTCCTAGAGCATAGTGTTCTAATTGAGAGGGAGCCCAAGTAAGTGTTGTTCAAACCTTCCTTGAGCATAGTATTATCTTTGAGGGTTGGTTGACCATTTATTAAACATAGTATTTTCATTAAGGGGTATCTTGGGGAAGGGTTGTCTAAAAATTCCTCCATCTAGCTTAGTATTCTTGTTGAGGTGGAGCTTAGGGGTGTGTCAACCAACTAATCCTCAAGAATAATACTTTCATTAAGGGACCTATCCTATGGAAAAGGTTAAACGACCCTCTTTGAAGCATAGTATTCATGACAAGCGGGAGGCTACATATGTATCAATTGACCCATCTTCAATATTAGTGTTCCTATAAAGGGGGAGACCGAGGAAGGGTATATTGACCCTTCCTTGAGGTTAAATTTTACATTGAGGAGGATCCAAGGGAAGGGTCCACCAATCCTTCTTGAAGTATAATATTACGATCTTGGGTGATCTCGTGGAAGGGTTGGTCGATCCTTTCTAAATCATAGTATTATTGTTGAGGGGGACCCTAGATAAGGTTCAATTGACCATTCCTAAAGAAGAGTATTCATGTCAAGTGCGTTCTCAAAGAAGGGATGACTGATCCTTCCTACAAAATAATATTTTACTAGAGGAATGTCTTAGGGAATGGATGACCAAACCTTCCTAGATCATATTATTCTTGTCTATGGGGAGATAGGGGAAGGTTTAACCAATATTTTGTCAAGAATAATATTCTCATTGATGGGGAGCCCCAGGAAGGGTCCAATGATCATTACTCAAGTATAGTATTATTGTTGATGGGATCCTTGGGAAAGTTCGACCAATATTTCCTTCAATGTTGTATTCCCATCACAAGAAAAACATTTCAAGCAAATGGTTACTTTAACCTTTTTGTTGCATAGTAATCACATCTAGAAGAATCCCAAAGAAATCTCTTCCTATATTTAAAATTAAAATATTATACCTATATTTTATATCTAAAATTGTTTAATAATAAACTAAAAGAAAAAAGAAAAAAACTATACTTTAGAGAATTTCACTTGAAGGAAATTTGCAATGATGTTAATATCAAGAAATAATCTTGAGCATTGGATATTGCATCTACAAGAAGTTTAGATAGCGAGTTAGGTATCTTACACTAGGTATATCACTTTCCAAAGAAGATTGAAATGTTTTGGTTTGAGCATTCAATATTATTAATCGGGATCCAAAGAAGATTGAAATGTTTTGGTTTGAGCATTCAATATTATTAATCGGGATAAAGCAAATAATTTTTTGTTTGTTTGTTAATATTTGCAAATTTTGGCATAATGAGTTGGATAGCCCATTTACAATATTTAAAGTTTTAAACAATAATAGTAGAGATAAGAATAAGGATCTGGCCATTGATGTTAGCTTTTAATTATCAATTCAACGTGAAATCATCTACCCAATAAATACAAACAAACCTAAAAAAATTTAACATCTTGTTAATATTTTATTATTATTAATTTTTAAATTTGATTTCAAATTATTTTGAACAATTTATCAACATTGGTTATATATATATTTTGTTACAAATCCTAGTGGTTATTAGAATGTAATTACTAGTTCGAGTTATATATTACATGCAGTATCTCACTTTCCGAGTAGGGATAAAATGTTGTTGTTGCTAGGATAAATATATGCTATTGTTATGTTTTGGTTGATTTTTTTATCTATCATATTTTATATTTTCTTATCTATCATGTTTTATTTATATTTTCTTATTTATCATTTTTTATTTTCCCTTTCATGTGGTATTAAAGCGAGGTTAACCTGGATTCTCTAGCAAAAGTAGTTTGATTATGTTTTATATTTTCATGTATCTGTTTTATTTTTCCTTTCATGTGGTATTAGAGCCAGGTTAACCTGGACTCTCTACGAAAGTGGTTTGATGAAAGAAATGCTAAGGAGAGGAATGATGGTTTGTTGAGCCATTGAAGAGGTTGACAGTTGGTCGTTGAGGTCGCTGCCATGAGGAGAAGGGCACTGTATCACTATGAGGAAAGGGATTCTCTAACGAAAGTGGCCTGGGCATTGGAGAAGAGAAGTATCTGCGTGAACGAAGGAGGTTCTACCGTTGTGGTCAATTCTTGTGAAAGGGAGGACTTGGTTGCCATCTGCCCAATTGGGCTGGATCCCACACAGTTCCCAGATCTTGGCTGGTGCAACACATCTCAGGTTCGACGTCGAGTTGGAGTTTGTTTTTTTAGAACTCTATATCTTCGAAGACAAGCTCATCTATGGCCCTCTTAATGGAGAGAAGATTGAAGAGAGGCTCCACCAACAGTAAGCCCAAAGAGTTTGAGGGGAAAAGTTTTGAGGAGGTGTTCGAAGATTTGATCCCAAATCTCTTTCAGTAGGTCAAGGTTTATGAGGTAACCTCTGTCAATGGAGAGAAAGTGTAATGACAGCTATGTCCTAGGTGCTTCCTCCGAGTCTCAGATTCGAGGTCACTCGTCTCACCTCTTGTGCGTATTCGTGCCCTTGGTTAATACCCAGATGGTATAAGGTTGTGAGACTGCGATTGACGTCGTGGAAGGAGAGGAGGAGTGCGTTTTTTAATTTTCGGGACAGAAGGAGGATTTAGGCTCTAGAGGCCGCGAAGTGATGGTAATGGTCACGTAGGGATAATAAGGTTCAGGTTAGAGTGAGAAATTTGCAGGTGTGATCTTGAAATACCCTTGCCATACACCTATTGCATCTAATAACTAGGGCATGTGCGAATAACATATCCCAAGAAGGAGATGTTTTTTGTTCCAACGTACATTGGTCACGAACTTTGGGATCGATCCATATAAAAACTGGAGTCACACAAAGCAAAAACGATTAGTTCAGAGCATGAAGGAGATCGACATGGAATTCTCAAGTGGTGAATGTGAAGAAAAAGTGTGTGCAACGCGCTCGTGGGTGCTAATGGGAATAAATATTTGAGGGAAAGAGAGTGGATCCATTGTGAGGAATTGTCTAGGAGTACTCCATGGATGACCCACTTAGACTTAGAAATTGCAAGAGTAGATATTGAACAAAAAACATACATATATTCTTTATATTAATTCATTAAAGAAAGGTTATATATATAAGAAATATATAGGAAAACATCACCTACTAGATTCGAAGAAAGTGGATCTCATTAGCTAAAAATAGCTAACTTAGAAACTCACAACAAAGCCAAATTTATCTTCAAGAATTATATGTAACACCCTCCCTTAACATAGATATATGTTTGGTCTGGTCTTCATCAACACTTCTGTCCACTCTGCAATCTCATGGACTACGCTCTTTCTTCAACACATCTTCTAGCTTCCCACTTGATCCATTTAAGACACAAAAAATTTTGACCATCAATGACACATTTGTAATGACTGTACTGCTAATCATTTTATGAACATGCTTCCATCTGTTTCACCACATCTTCTAGCTTCCCACTTATCCATTTAAGACACAAAAACTTCTGACCATCAATGACACATTTGTAATGACTGTACTGCTAATCATTTTATGAACATGCTTCCATCTCTTTCACCACATCTTCTAGCTTCCCACTTGATCCATTTAAGACACAAAAACTTCTGACCATCAATGACATATTTGTAATGACTGTACTGCTAATCATTTTATGAACATGCTTCCATCTCTTTCACCACATCTTCTAGCTTCCCACTTGATCCATTTAAGACACAAAAACTTCTGACCATCAATGACA
>ML776816.1:1397282-1428163 GCA_009831015.1 Picea engelmannii
AAGCGTTGTGCCTTCGCCTTTTCTGCTTTGATGTAGGGTACATATCTCAATAAGTCGAGGAATTTGTTGACATATTCCTCCATAGTAAGTTGTCCCAATTTGAGTTCATAGAACTCTTTAGCTTTCTCGTCGAAATATCTTTCTGACAAATACTTCTTCCGGAAGTATTTTTCAAATTGTTTCCAAGATAGGTCCTCCTCGCGGACCCCTTTCATATTCTTAAGGTCTTCCCATCAGATGGAAGCCTTTCCGTTCAGATTGAAAGTGGCCACTCGGGCCTTCAAGTTCTCTGAAAAATCATGGACTCTGAAATATTTCTTCAGTCCAAGTAGCTAGGCCTCGGCTTCCTCTCCCTTCTTTATCTCACCGTCGAAGGAGGGAGGTTTGGCCTTCCTGAATTCTTCAAATTTATGATTCTTGGAAGTCTTTTGCTTCTTCTATTTTCTGCGAGAATAGGAACTGGTCCTGTTGCGGAAAGAGCCTTCTGTATCACTAGCTTCCTTCTCAGTGGAATCATCTGACACTGGTCCTTTACCTCTGGGGTGGACCTTTCTGGATGTGCTTCTCTCAGTGTGACCACTGACACGACCATGATTCTGCGTCTCAGGTTCATGCTGCATTTGTCGCTGTAGGTCTAATAAGCTCTACAGTAGAACTGCATTAATTTCGGTTTTCTTTTCTTGTTCCTTCATCATCCTTTCATTATCGGCCTTGCAGCTTTGCAATTCGATCATGAGACTCCTCACAGTCTCAGCTAGGTCTGGAGGGGTTCCTATTGTTCTTCTTTCGTCAGACTTTTCATATCTGTTGTGGGAGCCTTCTCCCACCTCTTGGTGAGTCACCATACTCTACGTCTGTAGATTCCCGCGGTTGATCGTCCGCTTGAGTGAAAAGACAAACGCTGGTTATTAGTCAAGAGTTAAATTCATTTTTATAGTTTGTGCATAATTCATAACTCTTTCACATGCATACACAGTCGGGTTCTCATTTTCCCAAGTTTTTAATCCTGGACAAGAGAGTTAAGTCACGGGGTTACTCCTCGTAGGAGTGCTTCGAATGAAGTTTATGTGCGACTCGTGCATAAGCCCAATCAGGCCGAGTGTTGTAACCATGCTCTGATACCACTTTGTAACACACCCACAACCTAAAGTCAAAAATTTTCATTTAGTTTTCAACAATGAGAATCCCCGAAGCTTGCAGCAACAAAATGCCAAACCCGGTCCACGGGTCTTTCATTCACCTATATGACTTTCTTCACCTAACCATGGTCTTTCCCTGATGGCAATTTCAGATTTTCGTGGTTTCATCCTTTTTAATGTCGAGGGTTCCTATACTCTCGATTTCCCGATCTCCGATGAGCTCTTTTCCGACCTTAGCCCCTCCTGGCTATGCCCTAGTCCACATGACCGTGCTCACGAGACCGTGGCCTTATATTTTTCCTATCGGGGTTCTAGTCCCCTTGGACTAGTCCCTTGGGTCCATACGACCACCTCTCGTATGACCGCAGCCATACACTTCTGTCGGGGTTCCTCCTATCGGGGTTTTGATACTCATGATGTCCCAACAATTTGGTTCACCGGTCCTCGATCCTCGACACGTTCCTCTACTGCCTTAGCTTCCCGGGCTAAGTCCTTATTCCACGTGACCAATGTCTCTGTGACCACAACCTTGCCTCTTGTCAGTGTTTCGGGGTTCGTGACTTTTAAATGTAAAGTTTCCAGGACCACAGAATCCCCGATTCTCCGAATACCGACTCTCTGCTACATTGACAGCTGGCCCTCACACGACGGGCTCTCCTCCTTATCCGTTGTGCCGACAGCTGGCTCCCACTCAAGGGGGCTTCCACTTCTCCGGATACGCTGACAACTATCCCCCACTGATTGGGGTATCGCGTTTCATGATTTCAAAGTGCACAAAACTCTTGTCGCCGGGATCTCCGATTTCCCGATGACCCAAACGCGGATAGACGGCTTCCTTTTCGGGCCTTCCTCGATGCCTCTGATCTCTGCCACGTGTATCCTTAAATGGAAGGTTTCGATTCCTCTAGGATTTCGAGACTTTCGATGTCCCGGTTCTTTCGACCTCAGAAATCTCGATTTCCCAAATGCCGATATCCCGATGGCTCCATCTCTCCGACACGCGTCCTAAATGGATGGACGGTCCAGATTGAGCCTCGGACTTCACCAAACGCCAACCCAAAAGGCACTTATCTATGTGAGTCACGATGGTTGCCACCCGTTCCAATCAGATGGACGACTCTGATTGTATCAGCGGTTTCACTATGGATTTCCCCGACCTCTTGCTCACAGAACTCCCGATTTGCCGAATCTGTTCAGATCTCTGCCACGTATCCCACCCTGATGGACGGTTCAGATCTGATCTCTCTGTTTCGAGATTTATAGCGTCCTAATTCTCACGACCTCGGGAACTTCGATTTCCTGACGCTAGATATCCCGACTCTCCACTCACTCCAGAGACTAAACTCCGAACATCTTAACCTGATCCAACGACCGACGAGATTTATGAATGAGATCCATCGGCTCAGATTGTCCCACCTTGTGCATTCTTCAACTACTTCGTGTATGTGGAAAGATTATCAGTCCAAATGTTCTCATGGATATTGGGGAACCTACGATCCTGATTTCCTCGCTATTCACGAAGATAGAGGGGAAAGGAGTAAGGGGTATAACACTCCTACTACTTCCACCAATCTGATGGTCGCGGATGACCATGGTTCTTCTGACAGGATCTCATCCGTCGATTTGTTACTATTCCCTATGCTGCTACCTCGAAATATTAAGAGGGTCATTCCTCATCATACAGGGTTATTAAGACTTGCACGTTCAAGTCCTTTTTCTGGGTTCTTGGTGAACCTTTCTAAGGAGAGAAAGTCTCTGCGATGAGACCCATTCCGGGGCATCCCTGGAGATGGTAAGGGGAAACAGCTTCCCGAGAACGGGCGGGAAGCCTAACGGAGTTCATCCTAGACATAATTTGATTCATTTATCAACGTAAGTCATGCATGGTTTCCTCTGTTATAAGCATATATCTATTCATTCTTATCAAACACTGCACAGACATTCTTACACTGAAATCATTCACAATCTCACAGTTCTATGAGCATATATCTACATATATATATATATATATATATATATATATCAGTCTATGAATTTCAAGGCAAAATATGTAAAACACTTATCAGAGATAACACCAGAAGTGGGTGCAACTACTGAGAGGGGTACTCGTTTCCACCCAACTGTAGGCTCAGTGACTCCCAACGGATTTACCACTAGCCACCCCCGAGCTGAGACCACGATGCTCTGAGACTGCATCTCTCTGTCTGCCAGTGACCCGGAGCGAAGGTTGCAATCCTTCCTCTCTGCTATCACTCACTCTGTGTAATGCCAAAGTTCCCCTCGCGTCTGCCCTCTCAATCGCTTCTGCCATACGCCTTATCCTCTCGCGAGGTTGCGTGTGGCACGATTACCCTCGCGCCGATCAAGCCTGACGGCTCTACAGATGGGCGGTTCACCATCCCATCCCTCATCAAGTCATCCGCCTACCAGCCTGCGAGGCATTAAATTTCAGGGCCAGGGAGCCGCTTTTGGTTCTCTAGGCCAGTGGAGTCCAAATACGGTATTTAATTCTCGATGGAAGTTAACGCCCCCTTTCCAGGTGCCTTCCACCGCCATCGTGGTCTCTTTTCTGCACATCCCTTCTCAGCAGTCCTGCAATAACTTCAAAATGTTATTGACATTCATTGACCTCTTCCTCAAGGTCCATTTACATCACATATTCACATTCATGAGTTTTCCATAGTTCTTGGCCAGTCCAGTTATATTTACAAGCTGGGGGAAACAAGGTGTTACAAATACCAACTTAGAAATTTCAAAAACAAACATTAAACATAGAACACACATATATTCTTTATATTAATCCATCAAACAAAGGTTACATATATAGGAAAACATCATTGACTAAATCCACAAAAAGTGGATTTCATTAGCTAAAAATAGCTAACTTAGAAACTCATGACAAACACAATGAATTATGTCTAACACCTGGAGATGAAATGGGTTGTCGAGGAGGCTCTGGGGCTTGGTCAATATGTGAGAAGGTGAGTAGGATGGTGAGCTATGTAGACTCACTTGGCCAATTTGGTTGTATTTGGTCAAGAGAAACCTCAAGTTAAGTTTAAAGGGGAAATGTTAGGTTAAACTTGACTTGGTAAAAGAATCAAAGTTGTTAGGTCAATAGTAGTGGTTTAACTCACATGGTAGTGGTGACTAGTGGTATCGAGCCCATGGTATTACATGTAATGAAGCCTTTAAATAGGTTCATGAGACTCCATTGTTTGGGTTTTCTAGGATAAAGAGTGTGTCTTATGTGCTTTTGCTATGTTATGGTTGATTATTTTTTTTATCTCTAGTGTTTTATTTTTCCTTTCATCCAATCATAGCCTTTCACTCAATGGGTGGAGGATTGAGTAGGGTCTGTTCCTTTTAATTTTAAGATTATATGTTATAAAGTGCTTTTGGATTTCCTTGATTTTCCTCCAAGTTTCTTTAGAAATATTGCAACCCAAACTTCACATCCATATAAGATAACTCAAGCAACAAGGGTGTTAAAGAGTGATTTCATTTTTCTTAAACCAAAAAATTGTTGCTTTATAGTTACTCTAAAGACCAAAATAGGCTTTCCATCCTCCATTAATCCTTTAATCAACAATGATGGATTTATGTAAGCTTCTAATGAAGGTAACTGCAATATACTTGTACAAATTAACTTCTTTAAATTGTTATTATCATACACAAAGTTAGAGTGACTAGTGTTCATAGATTTAAAGATAATAATATTTGTCTTATTAATACTTACTCACATACCAAAATTAGAAAAAAAATCTTTAAGGATTCTTAATTCCTTATCAATATTACTTATGGAAAGAAAAAGGATGATCATTACCATTACTAAAGTAATACAACACAACTTTATTTTTCCAAATACAGCCTCTCTAACTCTATAAAGAACAACTCTATATTACAACTCTAGAGAATAAAGAACAACTCTATATTACAATTAATTTCATATGATCACCCTTCATTATTTTAAATTTAGCCATTACTTTTTTTAACAATGGAATAGTTTTTGACCTAAAAAAATTAACCTTCACACATTCTAATCTCTTTCAATTTAAATATCCTCTCCTTTCTTCCAATTTAATATACTCTCGACTTTAACCTCATAGTTAATCAATGCGAGTTATAAAATTCCTTTAAATACAACAATAGAAATAATTAAAATAATGAGATAAAACACAACATTGATATATTACTTTAAGATGGAAAATTATCTATCCAATTTCCCATTGATTATCATGTTATTGTAATATTTTAAGAGATGTTATTGTAATCTCTTACTCTTAAAATGGAGAATAATCTATCCAATTTTTCATTGATCATCATGTGGCCCCTCTAAAAAGCTATTATTATTCCACAACTCTCATCCACATAAACAGATTCTCCACTCACCTTTCATCCACACAAACAGATTCTCCAAAAACAACATGATGGTTACGCATCAATTTCTGCTTTAATGCTATCAAATTAAGTATACAGTTCAAATTTAATGGTCTTTAATAGAATCTATGGCTGATGTAGTGTTCCATTATGCCAATCGCATGGGAAAAAGACATATGGTCACCGGACTAGCCGCGAAATCACCTGATGCTCCGAGTCACCATGTGGCACCGCAATCGTTTAGAAAAGCTATAATAACTTATTTGATTCGGACTACGCCTACATCTTATCTTCATTTATTACTTATGTTATGTGTATTTTTTATATACTTAGCATCATGCGAGAATAAAGACACCAACCATACACAAGAGAAACAAAGATTTACATGTGGGCGGCCCAATTGGCCTAACACCCATAATTTTTATAAAAGAGAACAACAGTGTGCCGAGATAAACTTGTGTCGCACAAAGAAAGAGTTTCCAAAAAAAAATCACCAAACTTCCCTTAGGCGCTCTCTCTTCGTCACCTCGGCCAGAACCAAAAAGAATTCACCACTTCGTTCTTCCTTGCCTCAGTTCCTATGATTCGCTTCCTTCCTTCGTCTACCTCAGTTGCACGGTTCATACTCAGTCCTTGTTCGATCGGTCTCTTGCCTTAGGAAATTTCTCCTTGTTTGTTCAATCTAGCCAACATGCCTTGATTGAAAGACTCCATGAGACTGCTCAACCGAACTCTTTCCAAACTTGTATCCGAACTTGCTCTCCTACTTGCCTATCTTTCCAAATGGGCTCTCCCTTGGTTATATAGGCGCAATATTCCTTCGATGGATGCATCTGTTTAACCTGGAGCATCGTGACCCTTCGTTTGTGGAAGTCGACATCTTAACTAGGAGCACGCCCCTTCGATGGGTGCCCGTCGCATGTTTTTCACGTCACTTATTTCGCACGTATTTCCTGAGCTGGTCTTCTTCATGGGCGTATGCCCTTCCGTCGCGATCTACCCATACTTGGTCAACTCGTTATGTTTCCTACTTGGGCACCCACGTCAAGTCTGCATTCGCATCACCAGTTTGTCTCTTGGCTTGGCGTCCACAACTTGTCCAATTGTTGGGCAACTCCCCTTGGAGTGCACTCAAGGTTAGGAGTGTTTCCAATCTTCGTTTGGTTGGCTCCCCTTGGTGCGCCCAATGTGTCCAAGTTACACAACTCTTCATTTCGCAAGTTTGGTCGGTTGGGCGCTTTCGCAACCATCGTGTCTGCTCGTCCAAACTTCTTTCCTTGGTGAGAGCACCCATGTCCACCAAGGGCACCCACTTTCTCGTGTCGTTAGTTAAGTCTTCACACTCAACTTACTTCGCAATTCATGGCATGTCGAAGTCATATTTGGAATGACAAGGCACCTAAAGACTACCACTTCGTCTATAAAGTGATCAAGCACCCTCCAGTTCGCCTGACTCGTTTGTCTCGTTGTGTGGAAGGTGCGTGTGCGCTCAGGCCCACTCCGGAGGTGTGACATTCTCCCCTACTCAAAGTGTTTTTCATGCTCGGGAATCTCAACATGCTCAACCTCATGTCTCCCTGCTGCATCATTACTCTGACTGCTTCTAGTACTGGTGTGTGTTGGATCCCCTCGTGCCTTAGCTAATCGAGTAGCTAATTCGATCGTCATGCTAAGTTCATAAGAAATCATGCCAAACATCAAAATCACCCATTTCTCTTCAAAACTGTTCAACTCTCGCATCCTTCAAGTCAGCTTGATGTCCATCGTAACACCTCTTTGCAACAATTCGCTATTGTTTTAGAGACGTTGTTTAGTCTTATTCATTGTCCTTTCTGTGATAGTGGCTAGTTGGCTCGTTGTTGTCTCCATGACAAAGAGCCAACATGTCCTTGCACTAGTTTGGGGCTAGAAGGGGGTAGCCAACCGAGTTGCCACTTCCATCCTCATCGACCTGTGACGCTTCTCCATACTTCTTCGTTAGATACATCAATAGTGGGACATTGGAACCGATTCATCCTTCTCTCTCCTCTACGAGACACTCAAGTTCCATATCATAAATCCAATTGCCAACTCCAAGTGTTTCTATGTTCGGTTCAACCTCCTTCTTGGAACGCTTGTACCAAGGTTGTCATTCCTCTTCTTCACACACATGTGTCACGACTGTCTCCACTTTCCTTTCCTTGGGTTCGAGCCTCTTCGTTTCTTCTACCTCCCACCTTGACATATTCTCTTCGTAAAATCCTACGAATTTTTCCATACACTGGGCGATGTTTCCCAAGATGGCCTCTATCTTGTCAACTCACCACTATAATTCTTCCAACAATTCTGATTTGTCTGAGTCCTCTATTTCATCCATGTCTTCACTTCATCTGCTAGTGTCTGCACAAGGTTGTTGGTTTTCCACCAAACGCAAGGAATACATCTTCATTCCTCAACTTTCCCTTATCATAGGAACCATACATGGAGCTTGTCCTGACATGATAGCTAAACAGTTAATGTGCAAAATGGGAACTTCCTTCTCCGTTCGCAAGAACTCCTGCCCCAAAATCACTTCATAATCATCTAGTGGAACAAAAACAAAAATTGTCTTTCCAACCCAATCTCCAAGTTTCATAGAGACATCCTTCATTGTGCATCCAATCTCTTGTTCTCTTGAGTTGACTGCCTTGAAGGAAGTTCGTGCCCACTCATACTGCAATCCAAGATTTCGTGCAACGTCATCCCTCATGAAGTTATGGGTCGCATTGTTTTCCACCATAGCCAAAGTCATCTTCCCATTGATTTCTACCTAAACATAGCTAAGTTTCATCGTGTCAGAATCTTGAGTGATTGTCGATTGAGCCCATTAGGAAGAGGTGCATCGGGGGTTCGATCAATTGGATGCTTGACTTGGCAGTGTGTCAATACCCCGATAGGTGAGGAGAAGATGTCTCTGTACTCTTCGACGATCCCATCCACTTGCTTCTGTTGCAAAGAGAGGCTCTATGTAGAGGCCATAGATGTGGAGATGACCTTCTTCTTACTGTGAGCATGGATCACAAAGAATACGAACTTCCCAGTCTCTGAAATGACCTCACTGCATTGCTTAGCAAAGATTAAAGAAATAGCGGTAGGTGATGCTACCTATGGTATCATGTAAAATTGTCTACCCAAAGTAATAATAACATTGTAGGGTCTAGACTCATACACAACATGTTGCTTCCATAAATATGGTTTTCCTAAAAGAACATCACAAAATTCAAGGGGATAAATATCACACAATACCTTATCTTTGAAAGGCTTGATGCCGTAGGGCAGATGAAATTGTTGGCTAAAACAAAAAACTCTTCCTTGGCGAAGGCATCAAATGATGTAGGGTTGCGGGTGCAGTGTCATTGGAAGGTCCAACCACTTGACGAACTCTGCTGAGATCAAGTTCTTATGACTACCTCTATCGATAATGAAATGAAGCAGAGCCCCTTTACCCACATTCGTGAGTGAAAGAGGCATTCCCCTTCCTCTGGTTCTTATGGTTCGCTTGGCTAGATTTTGGTGGTAGTGAAAATGAAACTGGGTTCAACATCTATAATCCGATTCACTCCTTATGGATTTGATTTAGAGTTATAATCTTCCTCTAACTTAGAAACTTTCATCTCAGCCACCAGTGACTTCTTGGAGCAACATTCTTCAGTGTTGTGCCAAGGGATTTTATGGTATTCACACCATTTTCCCGTGTCCTTCTTCGACTTCTCATTACCCTTCTTGTGTTGTGGCTTGGACTGGTTGTCCTGAGAGTGTCCATATTTTCTTTGTCCCTTGTTTTGTAGGTTGGGGTCACCTTTTCCCTGCTTCGGTTGTGAGGAGTTTGTAGATCCAAAATCTCACCTCTTCTTCTTAAATTTCTGCTCGATCTTGACAAAATATCTATAATCTGTACTCAATGATGCGATGTCCAGAAACTCCATTTCTATTTGAATGTATATATGTAGAAAACCGCGATATTTGAGCACCAGATGTCGCTTAGAGTCTTTGATACCCAATTTGGTGCGCAGGGTATGGAAAATATTGGTGAAATATGGTATTGGGTGGTCCATCTTGTGTACTGGTCCTCGTAGCTTCCAATAGGGTAGTACTGTTCTTTAATGGAATCCCAGAAGGAATACCATGTGGGGGAGACCAAAAATATTGCAGATTCCTCTATGTCCCTTTGCTTAGAGTAAGTATCCCACGAGTCCTTAACATGGAAGACGACCTTGAGGAGTGCAAAAGTAATATTTTTCCTATCAAAAAAATTGTGGACCGAAATATACCCTTCGAGCAGATTCAACTATTTATCTACATCATCCACATCTATCAGTCCTTCAAATAATGGAATATCAAAATTTACTTGTACCTTGAAGGGGGTTTCATGGCCACTTGATGAAGATGCGTCTCTTGTGGGTAGTTGTCGAAGGATCTGTGAAAAGTTGTCCATCATTTCGTTCATTTGTCACGCAAGGGCTTCCTCCAGCAACATTTTAAGAGGATCTCCTACCCGATTAGGTGCGTGATAGCCCATTGGAAATATATTTTTGAGAACTACACATTACGCCATCAAACTCTCACTTTGTCTATAGCTTGAATGTGGCAAGCCAAAAAAACACAGTTTAGGGCCCCAAAATGGCCCTAGAAGTACATAAAGATGTGCTGACATGAAAAAATACAAAATAAGCTAGTTGGATTAGGTGGGAGGCCACGAATATCCATTTGGAAGCTATGTAGGGATTCATATATCCCCAAAAGTGTAGAACCCACAATTACAAAGAAGTACAAAAGAACGTGTTGAACTAAAAATTGTCAATAGGAGCCAGTAGGAATAGGTGGGTGACCACCAATATCCACCTGAATCAATGAATTTGATGAAGAGGACAAGGTGTTTCTTTGTCTGCAACCTTACAATCAGACTTCACTCAAATCCTACCACTATTATAAACTCACCCTCAAATTCTATGGTCCATACTGTATTCTCCATAGAGTGGGGTATGTGGCCTACCAATTAGAGTTGTTAGTCACTCTAAACTTGATCCGAAAGGATCTAGAGAGGCCTAGGAATGACTCAGAGTTCTCATAAGTACGTCAGGAAGCTCAGAATGACCTCAGTAGATAAAGAAAAGGAAAAAAATTGAAGTCTTAAAAACTCATCAAAATTGGCATCATCGCGAAGAGCGCGTCACAAGCTTTCCAACAACATAAACAATTCGTCAAATGAAGTTACAGATCAAAATATATTCACGGTCAAAGTTTTAGTCAACCTAGCTTGGTCAACAAGGATGAGTCACCATCCTTACTGCTGACGTCGACATCAGTACAGACGATGTCAGCACTCATATAGGGTACGCGGATCAATCAGTGAGTGACACGTGTCATGATGACATTAGCATGCTGACATGGAAACACTAGAGGTTTCCACATGTCACTCATTTTCGACATTTCTAGGTCGACATATGGACCAATGAGAAAGTTCCATGTGGCAGTCTATGCAACCATGTGGAATCCATACATCCAGATGGCAGGTGACATGGCATCCATACCATATGTGGCAAGATGACCAAGCAGGAGGTGACGTGGCAGGATGACCGTGTAAGCAGTTGACATGGGCCAATGAATGGTTGTCACGTGGCAACGAGAAAATGCCCAATGAGGGATAACCACTGAATTTCCAATTTAAAAAGGGGGGTTGGCCAAACGACCAACTCAATCCGCCAAAGTTAGGGCAACTCTTCGCCAGATCTGGCAGGATACCACTAAATCCGGTTTGAAGCTTCCACCATATCCAACATATATTCCAAAGTTAGCGTCCATCATGGTGGTTAATACCACTATGGTATATTGTTACAACAAAGTGCTAAAATGGGAGGCCCGCGGGTTTGACCTCGGGACCTCCCCCAACAACAATGCCTTAACATAACCTCCACCAAACCACTTGGGCTAGCACTCATATTGTTTACTCTGCAAAGATTTTTATTTAAAAAATGATCTTTTCTAATGGACAGAGGGAGGTAGGGTGCATGATGGTAAGACCGTGCACAAATTCCAATGCAACATTTAATGAATTAATTACAGGTTGCAGGCACGAAAATCAAGATGATTTTTCTAATGGGCTTGGGAGTGCCAGAGTCAGATTGAAGCATGGAGATAGTCATTTTTGGGTAATTCAATGCCACAAATTCAATGGTGCTATCTGTTTTCTGATCTAAGCAAAGCTTATGCAACTTAATTCCATAATGAGGTATACTTATGTATTTTGCCAAATTCTTTTGTTAAGTTAATAAAAAGGCCTAACCATTTGAGAGCAGGACCCGAAGACGTAGTCCACTAGGGACGAACTCCGTTATCAAGTTTTTTTGTGTTCATATTGATGCTTATGTTTATTTCTTATTGATCTTTCCTTCTTTATGGTGCACTTTAATTTATGCTCATTTAATACAATTCTTTAATAAGTCATATTGATGAAAAGATCGTGGATCAAGTTGGTATCAGAGCAGTCATCTTTGACTTGAATTTTTGAGTGTGAAAGCTTACTAAGGACAAGCATAAATAGGGTGAAGGAACACTTAATACTTTCAACCCAAAGATTGGTTGTGCATCCCGAAGGAAGTAAATGGATGAAGAGGACAAGCATGATGAGCAGGAGAAACAATTCCATATGGTCTTCTGTCACATGTCAGATATGGTCGAGCGAATGTATGGAGTTTACGAAAAGAGGATGGGAAAGAAAGGAAAGAAAAATGAAGCACTAGCATATGAAAATAATTTAGTGAACCAAGGGGTTGGAGGAGACCCTCCCGAGCCTCCATATTCACCATCGAGTTCTATCTCTTCTTCCATTGATCATTCTCATCATTCTCATCATTTGAATGCTAATCATAAATCCTCTTTTAAGAAACCATTATTAAAGCTTGATGTGATTTTTTCTTTACCTATGTTTAATGAAGATGCTAATCCTAAAAAGCTAGATAATTGGATCCGACATGTTGAAGTATGTTGTTGTGTACAACATATTGATGAAGAGGAATTGAAAGTGCAATTAGCCTCTCTTTGGTTGGAAGGAACTGCTCTCGTATGGTGAGAGAGCAAGATTCATGACATAAGTAAGTGTGGTAATATTCTTTCCTCATGGTCGGAATTTAAATCAGCAATAATGAAGCAATTTTATCCATTGGGTTATTTACATAAAGAAATGATGGAATGACAAACTTTAAGACAAAGTAAATGTCAAACAATACAAATTTTCACGGAGGAATTTAAGAAGAAATAACTTACACTAAACATTCCTTTAGATTCCTATGAAACCCTAATGAAGTATATTGGCGCACTTCACAGTTATATTCGTCATACTTTATTGTTATCTAACCCCACCAGTGTTGACGAAGTTTGTGTGCAAGCCACACACCTTGAAAGAAGAGGAAATAATGTTCAAGAGGATCCCACAAAGAAGCCTTCCAAGTTCCCACATAATCAGTTTAAAAGAAAGGACAAAAAAACTGCCACTACAAAGAAGGGAGAAGGAAATCCATCTTGCACTCATTGCAAGAGGGATGGTCACGATGATGAGCACTGTTGGAAACTGCATCCAAAGAAGAGAACAAAAAATTTCGGTGGAAAGGGGAAGACAAAGACCTGTGCTACAGTACAACAAGATCTTGGTTCTGATTTAGGAGATGAGGAAAATATCACATTGGTTGGAGTACAAGGTAAAAGTTCCCTTTATGCTAGTTCAAGTTCCACTAATGAATCTCATGATGATGAAAGAAAGAGGAATGAATTATTTCACATAAGGGTTGTATCTAAGCATACTAAAATTGATACTTTGTTTGATCCAGGTTCCCAAGTTAACTTAATATCTGAGACACTTGTCAAAAAAATGGGCCTTGAAATAAAACCACATCTAAAGCCTTATCCTCTTGGTTGGGTATGCGACAAAGAAAAACTTAATGTCACCAAGTAGTGTAGAGTTATATTTGTTATTGCTTCAAAGTTGGTTGATGAAGTTGATTTGGATGTTGTTTCACTTGATATATGTGGCATAGTGTTAGGGAGTCCATATATTTATGATAGAAAAGCAGTCTACTTTTTTCATGAGAACAAATATCAACTTACTAAAGGAGGAGTGGAATACATTGTTAGAGCCCACAATATGAAGGTAAACACAACACTTGTTAGTGCAGGACAAAGGAAAAGACTCATAAACACTAATAAGAGATATGTACTGATGGTTGTAAGAGAAAAGTATGTTGGAACATTTGATGCCTTCCAAGGATGTGATCCTTATCATAAGACAGAAAATTAAGAATTAATTGATATTGTTTCTAATTATGATGAGATCTTTCAAGAACTGGATGGATTACCTCCTAAGAGGGAAATCCAACATGAAATATATCTTCAACACGATTCTCCCCTTCCTAATGTGGGCATGTACAAGATGTCGGTTATAGATATGACATAGATCAGGAAACATGTATAGGATTTGTTGGATCAAGGGGTCATCAGGCCCAACTCATCTCCTTGCGTTTCTCTGATTGTGATGGTGACAAAGAAGGATGGCTCATGGCGAATGTGTGTCGATTATCGAGCCTTAAACAAAATCACAGTGAAAAATTGATGCCCTCTTCCTCATATAGATGATTTAATTGATCAATTAAAGAATGTTGTTTATTTCACTAAGTTGGATTTGTGCAGTGGTTACCATCAGATTAGGGTTGCAGAACAAGATGCATGGAAAACCACCTTTGAAACCAAACATGGTTTATTTGAGTGGTTAGTTATGTCGTTTGGGCTTTGTAATGCCCCAAAGACCTTCGTGCGTGTAATGAATGATGTATTTAGGCCATTCTTAGATGAATTTGTAATTGTGTATTTATATGACATTCTTGTATTTAGTGGGACTTGGGATGAACATGTATGGAATGTAAAGCAAGTATTTGATACTTTGCAAAGGGAAAATTTGTATGTAAAATTGTCCAAATGTGAGTTTGGAAAGACCGCACTGGTGTACTTAGGTCATATTGTAGGAGGAGGACAATTGAAAATTGATCCTTCCAAAATTGATGTAATTGTAAATTGGACTAAGCCCACAAATGTAACCGAAGTACGAAGCTTCTTGGGTGCAGTTCAGTACTAGAGGAGATTCATCACAAAATTCTCATTTATTGCAGCTCCTTTGCATGCCTTGACTAGTGTGAAGAACACTTTTTAGTGGGGAGGAAAGCAACAAAAGGCCTTCAACACTGTGAAGGTAAATATCAGTACAACACTGATATTAGCATTGTCGAATCTTCAACAACCATTTGAGATCAATACTGATGCCAACAATTACGCCATGGGTGCAGTATTGTTGCAATATCGTAAGCCTATCTATTACCACTCTAAAACATTTAACCAACCTGTGGTTAACTATCCTACATATGATAAATAGTTGTATTCATTAGTTCAAAGTGTGAAAAAATGGAAGCATTACTTGTTAGGGAAGGAAAAAATCATACATACATACAACAACCCTTACAGTATCTCCAAGCACAAACCAAGCTGCAACAATCTCGACATTACTAGTGGATGGGTTTTCTTCAAAAGTTCCATTTGGTAATTAAGTATAAACATGGTACACGTAACAAAGTAGTTGGTATGCTTTCTAGAACTCCTATTTTTGCTTCTATTGTTTTGAAGAATTCTTATTTATCTCATGATAACTATGTTGAACAATATGTTGTTGATGAATATTTTAAAGATGTATTTGAGAATATAACCCATGGTGCACAGGTGGAGAACTATTGTCTGCAGGGGAACTCAATCTACCATCTTGGAAATCTATGTATTCCTAAAAGTGAACGAGTCCATGTAATATGAGAAGTTCACACTCCTCTTGTGTCTGGGCATTTTGGGGTAGGAAAAACCATGGCTCATCTGCAAAGGTTTTTTTACTGGCCTCAGATGAAAGAAATTGTAACCAAGTATGTAAAGGGGTGTGTGATGTGCTCTAATTTTAATCCCACTAATAAAAAATTGGGGCTATACTCACCACTTCATGTAATGTCTCATCCGTGGGAAAGTATTTCCATGGACTTTGTAGGGGGTTTAGAAATGTCGAAAAGGGTACATGACTACATGTATGTAGTACTGGATAGGTTTTGAAATATGTGTATCTTGATGCCATGTAAAAAGAAGGTCACTACTGAGCAGACTACTAATCTCTTCTTTCAATATGTTTTGGTCCACTTCGGATTTCCCACATCCATTATCTCGGATCAAGATACTTGATTCCTTGGAGAGTTTTGGACAAGTTTGTGGAGAATGATGGACACCAAGTTGAATATGAGTGTGAATTTCCATCCACAAACCGACGGTTAGACAATGGTTGTTAACCAAACAATGGTATATTTGCTTCGAGGATACTGCAACAAGCATCCCAAGTTGTGGGATGACCAGATACCCTATATTCAACATGCTTACAATCGATCTTTACATTCCTCCACTCAGTATTTTTCATTTGAAATATGTTTTGGATACTTGCCTTAGGTCCCTTTGGACTTGATGTATGGGAAATATGTTTATTAAAATGAAGAAAGAAATGAAGACAGGGCCCGCAAGTTCATTCAAAGGATCCAACAAGTGCACTAAGCAGTTAGGGAGCAGTTGGAGAAAAGTCAAGCACAATATAAGGCTCGACATGAGAAGCACATGGTTGATTATCAGTTCCAGGTTGGAGACCAAGTATGGATTCACATCAACAAGGAGCAGTTGAAGGGAGAAGGAAAGAAACTCAATCCTACCCGATATGGACCCTTCACCATTTTGGAGAAAAGAGACACCAATGCTTTTCATTTAGATCTTCCACCTTATATGCAGATTTACTCAGTTGTAAACATAGAAAACTTGAAAAAAATTTAGCCTTCGATGATCATGGATCAAGGCGAGGAAGTTTCACTACCTTTAGTTGATGAGTTTTCTTCTGAATACTTGGATGAGCTGAAGGAATATATCATTCTGGACAGGAAAACAAGGACTTCATGCAGGGGTGATGTCGATTATCTTCGAGTGGGATTAAAGGGCACACATCCAAGCAAGGCAAAGTGGATTAAGAAAGATAAAGTGAGAGAACTCTTCCCTCACTTACATGTTGATTGATAAAGGATTTTGGTGGTCTAAAATCTCTCAGTGGGAAGGTGTGATCCGAAAGGATCCAGAGAGGCCTAGAAATGACTCAGAGTTCTCAGAAGCACCTCAGGAAGTTCAGGATGACCTCAATAGATAAAGAAAAGGAAAAAATTCAAAGTCCTGAAAACTCAACAGAATTGGAATCATTGTGAAGAGAGTGGCGTAATCTTTCCAACGGCATAAATGGTTCGTCAAACAGAGTTACGAATCAAAAGATATTCACAGTCAAAGTTTTGGTCAACCTAGCCCCATTAACATAGATCAGTCAACATCTACACTGCTGACGTCAGCATCAGTATGGATGATGTCACCATTAGTACAAGGTATGTTGATCAATCAAAGAGTAACGCATGTCATGATGACGTCAGCATGCTGACATGGCAGCACCAGAGGCTGTCACGTGCCACTCATTTTCAACATTTCCAGGTCGACATATGGAACGATGAGAAAATTCCACGTGGAAGTCTGTACAACCATGTGGCATCCGTACAAGCACACGACAAATGATGTGGCATCTGTACCATATGTGGCAAGATGACCAGGTAGGAGGTGACATGGCAAGCTGACCGTGCAAGTAGTTGATGTGGGCTTATGAATTGCCGCCACGTGGCACAGTCATGGGCTGCCACATGGCAGCTGGAAAATGTCCAATGAGGGATAACAACCAAATTTCCAATTTAAAAAGGGGGGTTGGCCAAATGGACAACCCAATCTGCTAATGTTAGGGCAACTCTCCGCCAGATCTGGCAGGATCCCACTAAATTCGGTTCGAAGCTTCCACCATATCTGACATATACTCCAAAGTTAGCGACGATCGTGGTGGTTAATACCACTATGGTATATTGTTACAATAGATTGATAAAATGGGAGGCCTGCGGGTTTGATCCCGGGACCTCCCCCAATAACAATGCCTTAACATAACCTCCACCAAACCACTTGGGATAACACTCATATTGTTTACTCCGCCCATATTTTTATTTAAAAATCAATCTTTTCTAATGGACGAAGGGAGGCAGGGTGCGCGACAGTATGATCAAGCACGAATTCCAATGCAACATTTGATGAATTAATTGCAGGTTGTAGGCACGGAAACTGAAACAAGTTTTCTAATGGGTCTAGGAGTACCAGAGTTAGATTGAAGTGTGGGGACAAACAATTTTTGGGTAATTCGATGCCACAAATTCAATGGTGTTGTCTATTTTCTGATCTGAGCAAAGCTTCTGTAGCTTAATTCTAGAATGAGATATACTTACGTATTTTGCAAAATTATTTTGTTGAGTTAATAAAAAGGCCTAGTCATTTGAGAGCAGGACCCAGAGATGTAGTCCACCACGGACAAACTTTGTTATCAATTTTTTGTGTTCAAATTCATTCTTATGTCTCTTTCTTATTGATATTTCCTTCTTTATGGTGCACTTTAATTTATGCTCATTTAATACAATTCTTTAATAAGTCATATCGATGAAAACATCCCAGATCAAAGCTCCACCATGTTTTTCATGTTTCCTTCTTAAACAAAGTGATCGACACTAAGTGCCATACTCAAACTAGTCTACTTGGGTTGGATGAAGAAGGTTCCATTTGGTTACAACCACAAGCCATATTGAACCAACGTGAGCGTCATGTCTGCGAGTGCACTATCAAGGAAATTCTGATTTAGTGGAAGGACACATAACCAGAAGATGCCACCTAGGAGTCGACCACCATTTTGCAACAATTTCCCCATCTCAAACCTTGAGGACAAGGTTTTTTTTAAGGGGGAGGGAATTTTAGGGACCTAACCTCCCTAACCCCTATATTTTCCATATTAATAAGGCCTAGTAATAAGGAAGAATAAGTCAAATATAAGAAGACCTAATAAATGCTTCTAATTCTAGAAAGATCTTCCTCTAGATTGTTCTTTTGGTAGATGGATTTAGTATAAATAGGAGTCGAGGGCATGATAATTTTTTGTCTTAAGAATTATTGTAATAGAGCGTTGTTTTGTTGGAGGTTTCCCCCTTGAAGAGGCAAGTGAACATTGTTTCCTGTCAATAAAGATATTATTTTGGTGCATCGTGGTTTCTTATATTGTGTTGTTCCACTCTGTAGTATTTTTGTTTTCTTCTATTATAAAAGATCTAGTATATTATAGTTCTCTACAATTATAAAAACTCAAATTTCACATAGTTATTCACAAATTGTATAAATAAAAATTATATATTTAGAAAGGTAATTCAATTTCCTACATTTCATATTTTTACACCATATTCAAATTCAATGACAAGGTAATTTGAATTCTTGGAACTCTTTTTGAAGGAGTTTATTTCATTCGAGAACGGAGCAATGCACAATTGTGACATATTGGAACTCCGCTATAATAACTTGGTTTGATGAGTTTTGAAAAGAATTGTGTCTGATTTTTATAGAGGAGAACCTTATCAGTTTCCTTGATTACACTATACAGTAGTTGTGTCCAGAAGGCCCTCCACCCTCTAGAACGGAGGAGATGTTGTCAGGTACACACATAACATGAAAACTTTTTTTTTTTAATTATTATTTTTAAATGTTATGTAACTAAGCAACAACATTTTCTTATATTGTTTTTTTTTAATTATTTAATTTTAAATATTATGTAGGTAGGTGAAAACATCTCTTCATAAAATGTTAAAATTAAATTAATTTGTGTTTAAATAATATATTGAAAATATTAATTAGAAAAAACAAAATTAACTTACATTCATTTTTATTTTGTTTTTTATTTGTTTGTTCTCAAACTATATTTATAACAATTAAGATGATATTTTTTTATACTATTTAAATTTAATTTAATTAACAAAACAATTTTTTTAAGAAAAATAATCCATTAATTTTATTAAAGATTAACATAATTATATAAGTATAATAACAAAGCAAAATCTGGTGAAAATGATATTAGCATTGAGTCAAAATCTATACAAATTTCTTGAAATTTTATAAACAAACATTTCCTTTTGAAGCATTCCAAAATATTCATGGGTTTCAAAAAATCATCTTAGATATCGACATGATCCTCAAGTGAGGAGTCACAAAAATAAGTAGAAATGTGTCATTGATGAGACTCTTTGATCTCCCTAGAGTTGGAGGGAGTTCTTGTTATTTTCCTGGTAGACATGAGAAAAAGTGATGTGAGTAAAGGAAGATTGCATATGTTTGACATCTCTAAAGTAGAAACAAGAAATTTCTTAGTTCAACATCTCCATTCATCCATTGAGTCACAAAATGAATCCACCATTGCATATCAAATACATTCAATGTTTCTCTTCGAACACAATGAGATCTTAATTTTGGAGGATAGGAAAATGAAATTCTAGTAGTGCATTCACTAGTTATGTTCAAAGAAAGCTAGAAACCAAAATGCAATATTGGTAAAGAGAATGTTTTGTGATTATATGGAGTGGTCAAATTATTATTGAGAAATGGATGAAGTGGTCTAATTATTATTGAGGGGAATTTAATTCTACTTAAATATATTATATGCACACTTACATGACTTGACCTCTACTAAAATACCATAGTTATATGTGTAATTTTACCCTTCACTTTTAGAATAGTAATAAGTCTTTGAACTTCAAAGGATGAATAGTTAACATAGTTCTAATAATAGTTCATGAATTATGTAAAAACCTCTACTTAAATACCATAGTTAAAGGTGTAAGTTTACCATTAATTTTAAACATATTAATAGATTTTTTAGCTTCAGTATTAAGTAGATGAATAATTAATATTTCTCCAATGGTAATTCTCTTACCAAATTGACAAACTAAATTTCTAACAATTTGTATGAGATATTTCCTTAATTTTTACTTACAAAAATTTTCCAATAATTATCATTAATTTGAATCCCTTTCCTTAACATGTGAATAATAAATGTTAAATTTATTTTATTAATGTCCATATTAAAATATATTTTTTTATATTTTTAAATGTAAAAACACCTTCACTTCACGTTGAATATGGAATCATACAATCTCTTATAGTATAATATAAAAAACACCTCTTAATTAAAAAAAATATCAAAATCAAAACATTTCTTAATTAAAAAAAATCAAATAAAACACAAATCCAGTTTTAAAAGTAATTTTAATAACCAATATAAAAAAAACAAAATTTTTGAAATATGACTTTAATAAAGATATTTGAGATGGGAAGAATCAAATAGACTTTCATATATTTATGAGATTGGAATAATCTAATAGACTTTTATTATTTATGATGGCTACACGTAGTTCTGAAAGGGATATAAGCTAAAGCAAAGTGAACTATCTATTACCTTCAACTAAAGCAAAAAGTCCTTTAATATTTTGCGACGTTAAGTTTGAAGAACATTATTGGAATCTAACTTTAATTGGTGATGTAAAATTCCTTTTCCATGAAGATGGCGTTTTGGAACGAAATACTAAATTATTTTTATTTGTAATCCGTAGAGAACACTTCACATGTCAAAGCATATTATAGGTGTACTCCGGAGATCCGAGATGCCCTTCACCTTTAGAAATACTAAATTATTTTTATTTGTAATTTACGTAGAGAAGACTTTTTCCAATGGGAAAATAAGATTTTACAAATGTAGCTAAAGAGGTTATTGATGAAAGTAATGTAACTTTCGCCTGTAGTGGTCTCTCGACCATCGAGGGTGGAAAGTTCAAAGAAGAGAGCATGTAGTGGTCTCTCGACCATCGAGGGTGGAAAGTTCAAAGAAGAGAGCAGAAGCTAGAAGTATCAAAGAAAACTGCAAGGAAGCTGTTCAGATTAGCAAAGAAAAACATATTTTTATTTGTTAAAAAAGAAAGAAAGAAATCAGAAGTAAGAAACCAAATTTTAGATCTTAAGAGGTCACTGTGTAGAGAGAAGTTGATTTTAGAAAAGAGTTAGAAAAAGAGGAGGACCCTCATGCTCATCTATCCATTGATTATAAGATATGATACTTGTTTTTTTTCTGGAGAGCAGCCTTTGATAGATGGTCTATTGAATTGTTATGCTCTCGATAGATGTGTATGTAGCTGAATTTTTTGAAGGCGAGTTGGAGAATTTTAATTCTGTCCTTCCAAGTTGAGAGAGTAATTGCTTGAAGATCGCTCCTGTTGTTTAACCACTCAATGATAGTCCTGGAGTCCCCAAGAATCTGGAGGGAGTCAATATGAAATCTAGAGGCCAAGTATAATGTGGCCCAGGCGCCCAATAATTCTGCCCTGGTGTTGGTGCTCGGGCCACAGTCGAAAGTCCATTTGTAAAATGATTTTTTTGTGATCCCGATCAATCCCCCTGCACCACTTTGTTCGTCATTAGATTGCACAGCTCCATCAAACCAACTGATTGGGATGTCCTCTAAGTCAGGGATCTTCTTGCTTTTCTGCAGTCTTGTCTTGTTAGAATAAAGTTCATTCCAGGTTTTAAGAAGACCAAGTATTTTGTAAACTGCAGTGCCAGTAGAGGGAATTCCATTTTCAAAAATTGTATTATACCTGACCAGCTAGATAGACCAACATGCCAGGGAAGGAAGGTGTAAGTGGATGCGTTCTCTATGAGACCAAGAGTCAAAGCAATCCGAGAGGTTTGGCCCATCCCACTTGGTTTTGATATTGAGAACCAAAGTAATTATGTCCCAAACTTTTCTGGAAAATGAACAGTTAATAAAGAGATGGTCTGTGGTTTCAGCATCAATGGGACACAAGTGGCAAATGTTTGGTCCAATCCAACCTTTTTTTGGAGTGTGTCCCATGTATTTAATTTGTAGGCAGTCAAGAGCCAGGTTAATAATTTGATCATTGGTGAAAGATGCCAGGACCAAAGTTGATTTCTCCAACCGCTGATGTTTGTATGCCAAAGGGTATTTGTGATGTCTGCATATAAATTATGGGTTGTAATTTGTCCCGATTGGTCACCTCCCAACCACAGGGGAGTGTCATCCGAATCGCTGAGGTGTATGCCCGAGAGAGTAAGAACCAAGCAAAAGGTATTCCATAAAGTGACGAGCTCTACACTGAGGCCAAGTGCATCGTTGGTGATCCAGTTGTCTAGAAGTTGAGTCGAAATGGAGCGAACTCTTGCTTGGTAAAGGAACCAGATATTTTTTGTGTGGAGGTGTGTTATCAGTTGTGGACTGAGTAAAGATATGTCGCCTAGTCCTAGAATGTGGTCACGAACGAGCTCTATTGAGTGCCCCAATTGTGGAAACCAGAAGAGCCGACGAGAGATCAAAAATTTGGTTTTTATTAAGTTCCTCCAAATATATGATGTTGATATGGTCGCCCTGTTGGTAACATACTCTGAATGTAGCCAGGTGTTAACAAAGAGATGGCTGAGATATTTTTCCTTGATGATTGAGTGCCAAATACCATATGTGGTCAAAACGCGCCAGAGAGAGTTGTCCACGAGAGCATAGATGAAGTGATGTATATTTCGAAGCCTCCAACCACCTTTATGTTTTGGTTTTTCTAGAGATTTCCATTTGTAAAGGTGTTGTCGAGGGTGTCCGGTGCAGCCTGACCAAAGGCAATTATAAAAAAGTCTACGGAGAAATGTGAGGACTGTGGCTGGTATGGCTACTAGAGCCATCTAGTACACATGCTGCCCTTCAAGCACGACTTTTAAGAGAGTGAAAAGAACTCCAAGGGAGATCCACTGCGTGCACCAATGGCCTGTCTTATTTTGAACTTTGGCAATAAGCTAGTTCCAGTCCACCGGTTTGTAGGAATCTGATTTTAAAAAATAGCCCAGGTAAATTAGTCCAGAGGAAAGATGAGTGAAGGTGTAAGGAAAGATACCTTTGAGCTGTTCCAGAGTTTGTTGGTGCAGGTTGGCAAAGTGAAAAGTCAATTTGTCCCAATTGATCGACAAGCTCGTGGCGCTGCAGAAGAGATTTAGGATCTCATTAATCGCTTTCCATTCCTAAGTGGAGTTGTTCGTCATGATGAGGACATCATCGATGAAAAGGAAGTGTAATATCTTGATAGTCCGGGTTACCTTTATTCCAATGATCTTGCCCTCTGCTTGGCTAGATTTGAGGAGCAGGATCAAGGATTCCATAGACAATATGAAAAGCAGTGGGGAGAGGGGACAACCCTGTCGCGGTCCTATGCCAATGTGAAAGAAAGGGGAGGGTTCACCATTAACCAAGATGGCAAGATTTTCACTAACCACACAGCTCATGATCCACTTTATCATTGAATGGCTAAAACCCGTCTAGATCAGAATCAATCGAAGAAAGTCTCAATCGATGCAATCAAAATCCTTCTTGAGATCGAGTTTGAGAGTGAGAGCCTTTTGATTTTTGTTTTTGATGGTATGTAAACATTCCTGGGTGGTGCCAATAGCATCAAGAATCTGTCAACCTTTTAAAAACCCTAGCTTCTCTTGTGAAAGAAAACGAGAGAGGATGGGCTTAATCCTTGTTGAAATAATTTTGGAGATGAGTTTATAGAAAAGGTTGCAGAGAAAAATAGGCCTATAATCGCCAAAAGTAGTGGGGGAGGCTGCTTTGGGGATAAGAGTAAGGAAGGTCGAGTTTAAAGCTCCATCCACCTTCCCACTAAGTCTAGTATCCTCCACTAGCTCCAGAAGATCTGAGCCAACCAAGTCAAAGAAATGTAGGTAAAATTCTATCGTCCAGCTGTCTGGGCCTGGAGTTTTGTCCCTGGAAAAATATTTAAGTGCAACCAAAATTTCATGAAGTGTACAAGGTCTGTCTAGCAAGAGAGAGTCTTCCTCCAATACTGCATGTGGAAAAAGTCTTGCCACTGTAGCTGTAGTCTGTAGATTCACAGGAGGATGTGCCTCAAAGAAAAGTTTGTAAAAATTTATAGCAGCTAGTTTTAAAGCATTTTGTCCTTCATGGAGAGTGCCATTTGCATCTATGATTTCCAAATATGTTTTTTTCTCCTACTAGAGTTGGCATAATGGTGAAAGTACTTAGTGTTGAGATCACCACACTTGAGCCAAGTTGTTTTGTAGCGTTGCCTCCAAGTGGCTTCGTCTTTTAGAAGTAGTAAGTTACGTTCAGATTCAAGGCTATTTAAGATATGACTGTTGTCCCCAAAATTCCCCGCGCTAGAAACTACTAGTAGGTGTGATTGTATCTCAGAATTGAGATCATGCAGTCTTTGTACATTGTTTTTCCTGTAAGAGACTCCCCATATTTTAATGCGAGCTTTAAGGCTCTTGAATTTCCAAGTTATTCGATGTTGTATGCAAGATTCAAAGAAGTAAAGTGGATCCCACCAAACTTCTAAAACAATAGAGCTGAAGTCGTCGTCGTGGAGCCAGTCTGAGTTCAAGTTAAATGGGTAGGCAATCTTGTGTGTAGAAGAGTATAAATGAACGATGATTGGAGCATGGTCTGACAGGAAAGGAAATTCCACCTAGGAGTGGATCCTTGCTTTCATGGAGATGAGTTAATTTGTGATGAGAAAGAGATCTAGTCACTTGGAGATAGTTCTTGATCCCATCCTTCCATGGCGCCAAGTAGGATCTAGGGTGTTTGGAGTGTAGTCTGCCAAGTTGTGTGTTAAGAACAATGAGGTGAAAAAATCGGCCAGGGGATCCTGATAAGAAGTTCCCCCCCAAATTTCCCCAACTGAGAGGGTGAGATTTAAGTCACCTGCTATGATTAGGTTGTCAAGATCAAGAAGTTCGTGAGCTGCGACCTTCTCCCAAAAAGTCTGTCTATCCAAGGAGGGGCCATAAATATTGAGAAGATTGAACCTTTTATTGTTTTTTCGACAAGAACTAGAGAGAAAAATGCCTCCACGATAGAGAAAGGGGAGGAAATCATATTTTGTCGGGTCCCAAGCCAATGCTAAACCCTCTAACATGTCGAGGGAGTTGACAGAACAGATGTGCCAATTAGAGTGAAATTGATTTAAAAATAAACAAGCCTTATTGCTATTGACCAGAGTTTCCTGTAGGAAGATTATATCAAGAGATGTATGAGAAATAAGTCTTCTGTAAGAGGCATCTTTGAGGGGAGGCCCACCCCTCTGATGTTGAGGGAGAGAAAGATCATGGCTTCTTAAGAGAAGACCTGTCAAAGTATGGCGTTGCTTCAAATATACTCGCGAGATCCGAGATACCAAAAGTATGAGTATGGCATTAAGTCCGAGATGGCCTTCATCGTTAACATAACATGGATCAACATTGCTCACATAATACCTATCATACCTATCGTATATCATTGACTGGAATGTATGAGTAAGTTGTGTAAATCACTTCGAAGCCTCCTTGTGAGGAAACCCATATTTTAATAAATTAAAGTTTTGCACATCTTTTTACTAAATAAATTAAAAATCAAAATGTCAATGTTTAATATTATTTACAACTATTAAAATATATTATTATTTAAAATAAAGTTATATATATTCTTATTAATAATCTAAATGACAAATCTATATTTATTAAAATATATTATTATTATTATGTCTTTGGGAGAATGATATTAATCTTCTGTGTATGAGTATAATTGTTTGTTTAAATAAAGTTATATATATTCTTATTAATAATCTAGATGGCAAATCTATATTTATTAAAATATATTATTATTATGTCCTTGGGAGAATGATATTAATCTTCTTTATATGAGTGTAATTGTTTGTTTTGCTTGTGATGGTGGATATTTCTATCCAAGTGCACATGCATTTTTACAAAATTTACTCACAATTTGTACGAAGACATATGGCCACTCATATCTTCGAGTATTTAAATGCAGAAAATAAGAACAAATGGTAGATATATTAAATCTTCTATTGTTCTTCTTCACATGGGATGTGTATGGCACCATTTATTTGTAACTAGACTCTAGGTGAATTTAAATCTTAAATGCAATGACTATATATATATATATATATATATATAATTGGATTTTTGGAGAATTTAAAGGAGCCCAAAGCTATATGAAGATGAATACATGGTTGGTAGGCTAGTTAACAACTTGCATGGTGCTTTAGAGGAGCCCAAAGCTATATGAAGATGAATACATGTGAATTACTACATGATTCTAGGCACTTCATTGCCATTTTTTTGTGTACCAAATTCTTGCAAATACACAAATACAAAGCCACTATATTATACAAGAATCAAATCTATTGAGGTGAACACCCGTGTCAATTTTATTTCTCTCAAAAAGGTTTTAATATCCACAAATTTGATGTCTTCTAGTGATTGATAGAGCTAGAGTTAATATGGATATGTATTGATTCATATATATCACAATGGACAAAAAAAACTTGTAGAGCATTTTTTTTTCTATTTTCGATAACTATTTAAACTAAAAAAAAATGATTTTTTGTTTCCTACAATTGATAATGAATTATGAATGTGATAAAAAATATACATAAAAGTATTTTTTTTAGACTACGAAAATGAATCTTCTATTATATATTGGATGATGTTTCTCTTCAAAGGCAATGATATCCTAATTTTGGAGGCTACCAAAATGAAATTCAGTTAATGCATTCAATGTTTATGTTTAAAGGAAGCTAGAAACCAACATACAATATTAGTAAAGATAATGTTTTGTTATTAGTATTGGGAGGAATTCAATTTTATTTAAATGAATGGAATGGACTAATTATTATTGAGAGGAAATAATTTCTACTTCAATGAATGAAGTGGACTAATTATTATTGAGAAAAAATTATTTCTATTTAAATGGATGAAGTGGAGTGATTCTTATTGAGGGTAATTCAATTATACTAAAATAAATAGTGTGCACACTTAGAGTGCACTTCTTAGTAACTTTTGTAACCCAAAAGTATGCAAACTTTTTTATTAACACTCAATTTTTTTATTAACATTTACAATTATACACCTAAATATATACATGAGTCTTTTGGATGAAATGACTTGATATAAAGACATTTAGTTAAAAGCTATAATTAACTCTTTAAGTTTACTATTCACTTTTAACATATTAATAAGTCTTTTAATTTGAATGGAGGAGTCGTTATCATTACTCCAATAATAATTCTCTTACCAAAATGATAACCTAAATTTCTAACCATTTATCTAACCTATTTCCTTAATTTTCATTGATAAAACTTCCCAATAATTGTGCTTATTTTTAGGTTTCCCTAACATGTGAATATGTGAATAGTAAAGGGTGAATAGTTAACATGTGAATAGTAAAAGGTGAATAGAGGAAAGAGATGTCTAAAACAAAACAACATCAATTGCAAAAGTAATTTTAATAAAAAAATAAAAAATAAAAAACTAATATAATTTTAATAAATATCTTTGAGAATCAATTACAAAAATAATTTTAATAAATAAATAAAACTAATATAATTTTAATAAATGGAAGAATCTACTAGACTTTTATATATCTTTGAGATTAAAAGAATCTAATAGACTTCTTTCATGGCTACATGGTAGTTTTGAAAGGTATATAAACTAAAGCAATCTGTTGAGACGTTAAGGTTGAAGAACATAATTGGAATCTAACTTTAACTTTATTAGGTGGTGTAAACCATTATTCACACTTTATTCTTAGACTATTTCCCTGAATATATCGTTTTGGAACAAAATACTGAATTATTTAATTTCTGTCATTGGCAAAAGATGCGAACTATTATCTTTAACTTTGCCGGTTAAACGAGAGAAAAAAAAAACCCTGAATAAGGCACCGCAGCGCTTGCACCGCAGCAAAGTAAGACAATTCCACACGCCACCACCGGAGCTATAAATATACACGCTCCAGTCTCTCTCTTTCATTGCCATTTACTTTCATTATCTCATGTTATAAAACTCTTTGGTATCGTGACTCCCAGATGGCATTCCTCCATCACATAAACATTGCTCACATAATAGCTATCTTATATCACCTACTCGAATGTATTACTAAATTGTGTAATGTTTCTCAGTGAGGAGAAGGAAAAGCTGAACGTAGATTTGGAAAGTGAAGTGACCAAACGTATAAGTGGAAAGTGAAAGCCAAGAATATAAAAGAGGAAGCATATACACGTTTGATGTTCCTCTAAATCGATTGATGTACTCTCGTCGCACATAAAAATATTAAAGTGAAATGCTATTATTCCCTTTCATCGTCAATATTGCTCAACTCTCGTCGCACATAAAAATATTCTCCGCATATCCCTCGTCATCTATATAAGGCCATCCCAAAACAGAGAACAAGTACCACCATCTCATATAGATAGCTTCTTATTTCTTTATTTTAAGACTAATTGGCGTTGGCATATTGTGAATCAATCAAACCATGACATATTATGGGGACCTCGTGAGAGTATGCTCTAAGGCCAATCGTGACTACAACAATCCTGACTACGCTTTGGCTATCAGAGATGGCAGAGACGTCATGCTCTTCTACATTCCCAATGATTCCACAATGATAACATTCTCATATATTACATGTATTTTCTTGATTGATAGTTGTTAAGAGTGGAAAGTTTTGTTATTTTTAGTTCGAATTAGGGAATATTAATTTGACTAAAATCACATTTTTTTTTGTTGTTTAAATTACATTTATAAATACATGAATGGATTTAGCATGCTAAAAAACTTATTGGACGCTTGACATTGAAAAAGTGTCAACTAATTTCCTATGCAGTGCATGCAAGCAGTTTTTTCTGTTAAAAATAGAATGTGCATGCATGCACACTACATGTTGTGTAACTATGTGATCTAGGTGAATGTGCAATGTAGTGACCCAATAAAGTGGAGTGTAGTGCATATGTGAGGAGAGGATGGTTGTATGGTTGTTATTGGCTATTATAATTCTCCCTTGAATAATAAGAATACCAATTATCATTGCCTTGTGATTTTTTCTAAGTAAATCACTGTGTTAAATTGTGGTTTTGTTGTTCGTTGTTCTCGATTTTTTATGCTCTGTTTTTCTTATGTTTCCCAAAAATTGGTATCAGAGCAAAGAGTTAGCTGGATATCAAAGCTTGAGGAGAAGACAAAACCAAGAAAAAACCAAGCAGATATGCATGAGTTAAAGAGAGCCATTCGTAGAGATTTGGTGTAACAACCCTAATTAATTAATCAATTGTCATAATTAATTATTTGTTGAATGCATATTGGTTTAATTAATTAATTTCATGATTAAATATTTGTTTAATAAAATCCAGTTTAATAAATTATTAATTATTATTTTGTATCGGAAGATCAACCCATTAATGAAAAGGGGATAAGGTGGTTGACACCTAATTGAGGGAGGGTAGTTGAGAATTAAATGAAGGAAGAAGATAGTGAATGAGGGGAGGGGAGGATAAGGAAGGGGGGAGCATTATTTTTCGGGAGAGGATTGTATTACTGGCTCTGTTTTGAGGATCTGGTTGTGGTTTTATTGAGGAGATTGTTGTGGTTTTGTTGAGGAGCTTGTTGGAGGTCTGTCACAGGGGGCACTGGGGTTGCTGGGGATTTTGGGCTCGGGGGGGACATGAAACTGCAAGGGTTCCTGGAGCTAGGGATTCGGAGAGGCTCTATTCCTAGTTGGCTGGGAGGAAAAGATTCAGTTTTCAGGCAGTTTCAAGCAGTTTGCAACAACATAAAAGAAAGGGACAAACTTCTTCTTCAAGAGGTATTTTACCAGTATTAATTTTGTTAAGAATTAAAGTTATGTTGTGTGATCTCTTTGTGACTATTTTGGATTGTATAATTTACGAATTTGATATCTAAACTAATTAAATTTGCTAGTACTTCAACATAAATTAGATAGATTTGTTGTAATGCAAACAAAAATAGAAATTAGATGTCATGTTCAAGAAAAGAAAAGAAATTTAGATTAAAAATTTACTATTTAACTTTGAAGCCTTAGTAAAGGGCCTTACACATGGTATTAGATCCCTAGTTTAAAATCTAGGACCAAGGGCCTACCTACCCACCCATCCTCTTGACTGAAAGTTATGTTTCCCTGCCTGAAACCCTCTAAAACTTTAAAACTGTTGGCATGTACAAGTAGAATCCTTGAAAGGGGTTATGTAAACAGAAATGGTTAGACACACATCAATATTTTGTATATAGAAATATAAGGAAGTGTGTACATAAATGTATATAAATCTGGGCCAACCTCCAGCTCCACCTAACGTGCAAGCCAAACACAAATTTTTTTTTATACAGATGTATATATATAAACAATATGCACATTGAAAATGAAAATAGTATAATATTATACATATAGAAAGTGTTAAATGAATTTTAACACTTGCTTCGAATAAACAA
>ML776816.1:1428252-1469092 GCA_009831015.1 Picea engelmannii
ATATATTATGCCCAGGAATTTCTAAACAAATTTATAAATAACTATATATGAATAAAAATGTATAAAAGATATGTGTTTATAACTATATATATATATATAACAACAACAACAACAATAATAATAATAATAAATAAATAAATAATAATAATAAATAAATATTGGGCCAATTACCATCAAACCAAATCTCAAGCATATGACTGAGGGATAGACCACCCAAAGCCACATCACATGCCAAGACGCAAGCCCGATACCATTCTTCATGTCTCCTCACCTTCTCCACAGAATAAGCCAAATCTTGTCATGTGCATCGGTCATTTGCAGCCTCCATCACGCAGAAGTTCCTTTAAAGAACCCTAACGCTGAAAATCCCTTGTTTTTCTTTGATTCCCCCTCGTCACCTCCGACAAAAATACCTCAAGTTGGAATCGATTCTACGTGCAATGAAACCCTTGATGGCAACCCCAAAAGATCGGTGGGTGAGAGACTGAGGGTTTACTGCCCTATGGACGATGCCTGGTATGAAGGTCGCATAATGTCTTACGATGAGAGCATGAAAAAAGCATGTTGTGATATATGATGATGAGTATGATGCGATCTATTATGGGAATGTAAATTCTATGAATGTTTAAATATTATTTGAATGATGATGGATATGATGTGATCTATTAAGCGAATGTAAATTCTATGAATGTTTAAATATTATTTGAATGATGATGGATATGATGCGAGCTATTATGAAAATGAAAATTTTATGAATGAGTAACGTCAATTGAAATATGGGGATATTATGAGATCTATTTCTAACTTGAAAACTTGATATTAAGTTGTTGGTACGTGGATACCGAATTGAGATTATAGTTGTATGCAATTACATGATGATAATGCATAGATATATATGAGTTTTATGTTATAGACTAATCCGTAGGTCATTGGGCTATGAAATAGCCAAGGGATAATGATAATAAAAGTGGATGTCATGACCAGTGACTGAGAAACAATATGATATGAATCTTTGTATGTAAAATTATATTGGTTTGAATGCGTTCCTATGATATGTGGACCATCGTAGGATTTCAGGTGGAGATTGCCTAAAACTGAATAAACGATGACAAAATTCCTAGCAACACGGTGCCACTGTATATTCCATTGTAGGGTGTGAACCCTAGTCCTATTAGGAGGGGTGGAGGCATTTCCTACTGTGTATCCTCCAAAACCTGGAGTCATGGGAGGACGATGTTAGCTCACGCTCCCCTAGACATGTGATGATGATTGTCAATTGTCTATTGGGGAAGCTTGGTCAAGATAGTGACACTTCCGCTTACGGGTTCTATTTGGAGTTAGGTAAATATAGTTGACACTCCAAGATAGTCCAGCAGAGGAAGGATAGGAATGGAAGATGGAAGTAAGTTAGGGAGGAAGGATAAATAGAAATAGTTGAGAGTGTATGGAGATTTGCCTTATGGTGGAATTTATTGGTTTTCCTTCTAAAAGACAATGTGTAGATATGTATGTTCATAATTATTTAACTAAACTACAATTGTCTAAATAAAAATTGTTGAGCTAGATTATTGTAATTAAGGGATTTTGCAAACAATTGATTGGTTTATTATCTTTTATAAATTGAATAGTCTTGTTGATTGGATTGGATGCATACAGAAATTACTATAGAGGTGATAGTTATTTCTATGAGTATATGCACGAGACTTGTATGTACTAGCTACACATGCATTTCTTGCATAGGTACACTAGTATGTATGAGTTGTCTTGGCTTACTTATTGATAATGTTGTTAATTGGATATGAATATATGAACCATGTGTCATTTCCCTTGTATTCTAAAATACTTTAACTTCGGGACAAAGTTTCCTAAAGGGTGGGTGTGTGTAACAACCCTAATTAATTAATTAATTGTCATAATGAAATATTTGTTGAATGTATATTTATTTTTTTTGTTAATTTGTGCGGGACCTGTTGGCTACGCGATTAACCTGTGGCTTGAGAAACCGCGACTCAGGGGCATCTAAGCCGTCAAAATCACCCGGGGATCGCACCTGGCCTGAGCCACACCAACCCTTAACATGGTTGGATTTTTTGTCCCCACAGGTTTCGAATCGATGACTTTAACAACACGGAGTGGCTTAACAACACACTCCGTCACCGACTGTCCTACACCTCGGGGACTTAAAAATTTGAAGGACATGGGGGTGGGCTTTGATCCACTTATGTGTGCATGGGTCACGATACCATTTAATATAGTATCTCTGGGTGCAACCACACGTTCGACCACTACCTCAAGGTTCCCCCATGGCTCCAGGTAAAGCCCTCACGAGAATTGAACCTTGCCCAATAGTGAAAAACTCCTCGCTTTCCACCATTTGATCCAACCCCTTTGGGCATTTGTTGAATGTATATTGGTTTAATTAATTAATTAATAAAATCTAGTTTAATAAATTATTAATTATTATTTTGTATTGGAAGAACAACCCATTAATGAAAAGGGGATAAGGTGGTTGACACCTAATTGAGGGAGGGTAGTTGAGAATTAAATGAAGGAATAAGGCGGTGAATGAGGGGAGGGGAGGATAAGGCAAGGGGGGAGCATTATTTTTTGGGAGAGGATTGTATTATTGGCTCTGTTTTGAGAATCTGGTTGTGGTTTTGTTGAGGAGCTTGATGGAGGTCTGTCACAGGGGGCACCGGGGTTGTTGGGGATTTTGGGCTCGGGAGGCCAGGAAACCGCAAGGGTTCCTAGTGCTAGGGAGCCAGAGAGGCTATGTTCCTAGCTAGCTGGGAGGAAAAGATTCAGTTTTTAGGCAGTTTCAAGCAGTTTGCAACAACAAGAAAGAAAGGGACAAACTTCTTCTTCAAGAGGTATTCTACCAGTATTAATTTTGTTAAGAATGAAAGTTATGTTGTGTAACCTGTTTGTGACTATTTTGGACTATATAATTTGCGAATTTGATATCTAAACTGATTAAATTTTCTAGTACTTCAACATAAATTAGATAGATTTGTTGTAATGCAAACAAAAATAGAAATTAGATGTCATGTTCAAGAAAAGAAAAGTAATTTAGATTACAAATTTACTATTTAACTTTGAAGCCTTAGTAAAGGGCCTTACATTTGGCCAAGGATGATTTTAAGGATGGAAATTTATTTAAAAATGTAGAAACCTTGGCGAATATTACTAATCCTTCATATGTCAACTATAAATGTTTGGCGATATTTTTTTAAAATATTCAAATTTCTAAGTATTTTATATAGTTTTAATAAAATTTTGGCGATTTTTAAGGTAAAATAACTTTATCCTATAGAATTTGGGCGAATCATTTTTAAAATAGTGAATCTCGTTTTTGGAAAAAACATGGAAAATTAGCCCATGAGCGAAATTTAGCCCCTAAAATCATCTATGCATTTGGCATGGAAAAGGATGGATTTTTGAACGGATTTGTTCGAGGCACAATATTTTATATTTTCTGGTCTATCGCAGGTCATCTGCGTACTAGAAGTAAAGTACAAAGATGAGGACAAGGAAGTTACACTATTGTGTTCATTGTTTGAGTCTTGGGAACAACTGGTCACATCTATGTGGTTCATCTCAACAGATGCCATTGATTATGACATTGTTGTGGAAGCTTGGTTTTCTGAGGAAATGAGGAGAAGATCCAGTAAAGAAACCTCAACAACATAAACAATGGTGGTCAGAGGTCGATCTATAGAAGCAGGGAAAGATAAAAAAGGTACATCCAGGTCTAAGTCAAAAGACAACAAGGGTAAGGGAAAATGTTGGTTTTGTAGAAAATATGGGCATTTCAAGAAGGATTGTTGGAAAAGACAACAAACATCTAAAGAGGACTCTAAAATAGAAGCAAATTTAGCTACAGGTATGGTTGATGAATTTTTATGCCTGCTGTGTCTCACCACCTATGTTCACATAGAAGTTGCAAGGAGGTGATGGTTGAGTCATCGTCTAATAAAAAAAATAAAAATAAAAATTGTATTTACTTTGGAGTTGTAAAAAAATTATTGATTGCATGTAAATGGGCATACGTCTGTAAGACCTGGATAGACATGTCTACTCCTGGTTTATTAGGTCACCTATGAAAATTCTAGACATAGATTTAGGTAGGTTGAATATGGATGAGGGGGCGGGAGGGTGTTGGGTTAACCTTGACTTGGTGAATGAATTAATGAGTTAAATCTGTTTTTTAGGTCAAAGCACGTGGTTTTTTGAGTCCATGTTTTTTTGGTATCCCATGGTATTGTGTCCATGGATTGCATGTAATGAAACCTATAAAAGGCTTGGTGAACTCCATTGTAAATGGGCCTGGAGGTAAGCAATGAAGGCTTACTTGGTCGGCTTGGCTAGATTTGGTTAAGGGAATGTTCGTGTTAAGGCAGAGAACTGAGACTCCAGTGTAAAGTCCTTGGAGGTGAGCAATAAAGGTTCACTTGGAATGGTTTCATCAGATTTGGTCAAATTTGTTTGAATGCAAAGTTCGAGGTGGAGCAATGTGTCCAGGTTAGAAAGGTGGGTCTGTAAAAATATTGATGTGTTGGAAGGTCAATCAAGTGTTTGAGGATATATGATGAAGGTAGGTTCATATCCATAGAACTTGGAAAGTATTGCAAAGAAGCTAGGATCAATAGGCATGTTCAGTAATGCCAAGTTGCAGCAATAGTTTTGGACAAAAGCGATTGCTCTATTTGGTAACTCGGTCACCATCGGTTGCAAAAGACTCGAATATTCTAGAAGAGGTATGAATAGGTCAATTGGTAATTACTCAAATGTGAAATTATTTGGTTGTGATGCTTATGTTTTTATCATCATTCTAAGTAGGACCCAAATCAAACATCTAGATCTTTGATATGCTGATGATGTTAAGGGATGAAGAATGGGAGATCCTACTTCCCATAGAATCATCATGGACAGAGATGAAATGTTTGATGAATCTCCTTTTATAAAATCAAACATAGTAAAATATGAAAGGTTCAAAGCATGTCTGGTAGCAGAAGGGTATTTGGAAGGTATTTATTTCCATGAAATTTTATCACTAGTTGTTAAAATCTTGTTTCTATTCATGTTCTGTGAGCACTAGTTGTGTTATTTGATCTTGAGTTAGTACAACTAGATGTTAAAACTATTTTACATAGAGTTTTTTGGAAAAGGGGATGTATATGGAACAACCAGAAAGGTTAGTTCAAAATTGCAACAGAAGATTTGTTTGCAAACTCAAGAATCATTGTATGGCTTGAAGCATGCCAGGAAAATGGTACAAGATGTTTGATTCCTTCATGGTGAGCCAAATTTTACAAGGAGTGAATATAATAATTGATTTTATGGTATATTTATTATCTTGGCATTAAATGCTATGCCCGTAGCAAGCAAAAGCATGTTTGAGATCAACAAGATGGCTCAATTTTTTAGGACATTTTTTATGAAGGATTTGGGAGTAGAAAAATAAATATTGGGCATGGAAATACATAGAGATAGGAAATATGGTAAGTTTGGTTATCACAACAAAAGTATGTGGTGAATATATTTAGGAAATTCGGTATGAATAATGTGAAACTAGTAAAATCCCTTTGAATTTCCATTGCAAGTTTTCTTCAGGTTTATGTCCTAATTGATGAAGAAGAAAAGAGTTATATGTCTCGAGTATTATATGCTAGTAGGAATTTTGATGATTGCGATGAGAAATGGTAAACATTTCACATGAAATTGGTGTTGTTCGTAGACACATGGAAAAACCAGGTAAAGAGCATGGAAATGGGTTCTTCAAACACAGAAGCACAAGTATCACCTAAAGTGGTTGCAAGATTTAGTCTGTGGTTATGATTCATGAGATTTGGACAAGAGGAGACCTACCTCAAGTTATTTCTTGCAAGAATGGAAATGACCTATTGGGTAAGTTTGGACAGGTATAGGATGTGGTGTCCCATGGTGGTCAAAGTGTCGTGCATTTGACTAACAGTCCAACGTATCAAAATGGACAAGTGCATCAGTTTATTATACAGGTTATTGATGGAGGCAGAATGGTCCATACTGGAGTGACTCATGCAGGCATGTTCACGTAACAGTATTGTTAGAGAAGCTGAGGAGATGTGATGGTGTTTGGATTCTCTTGGCTTACAAAAAAGGTGATGAATTAATTCAAGCATGATATATCAGGTAAATTGTTGTGAAGGTGAAGATTGTTGAAAAAGTGCCAACTAATTTCCCATGCGGATGCATGCACACAACTTTTTGGCTAAAAATAGAATGTGCATGCATGCACACTACACTGAACATGTTGTGTAACTATGTGATCTATTTATGATCAATTCGTGTAACTGTGTAATAGATGTTATATATATACAAGGATACCCATAGAGGTGAATGTGCAATGTAGTGACACAATACAGTGGAGTGTAGTGTGTATACGAGGAGAGAATGGTTGTATGGTTGTGATTGGCTATTGTAATTCTCCCTTGAATAATAAGAATATCGATTATCATTTCCTTGTGGTTTCACTATTTTAAATTGCAAGTTTCATTCAAATATACATATCTAACAATCTCTTGCCAAATTTTAAGCAAACTTAAACATGAGACTCAACTTCGATGCATGTATATAATATATCGAGTATTATATTGTGTTACTATTAACATTGTTGGCTCGAGATGATGCCTAGCATAGTATAATAAAGAATAGGATGGTTACATATAGATTCATGTTATTTTGGATTTATCAAGGACATATATGCATCAAATCTCAAATTGGTTTTTAATATTTCAAAGTACTAAATACATAATTCTTTTATATTCAATAAAGTGTTGTCATCCAAATTTATTTATTTGACAAGTGTAAATTATCTAAATTGTATACCTTATCCTAATTAATACATATTACTATTTAAGATTCTATTATATTCAATAAAGTGTTGTAATCCAAATTTATTTATTTGACAAGTGTAAATTATCTAAATTGTATACCTTATCCTAATTAATACATACTACTATTTAATAATTTTTTTATATATAATTATAATTTTATAAATAACTACAACTCAATTCCTTTATACTCAATAAAATGTTGCTCATTCAAACCTTAATGTCTTCATCCAAGTGTTTATTTGACCACTCCAAATTATATCTAAATTGTATACACTTACCTAATTAATGCATACTATTTATATGTAATTATAATTTTATAATCAATTACAACTTATCAATCCATTCATCATACTAATTAAATAATTTATATAGTTATATACAGTTATAATTTTATAAATAATTACAACTTATTAATACATTCATCGACTATGCTCGTAACATACCAAGTGTAGTGTATTTAATATAATTTTATTATTATTTTAGGTTACAAGTATACCATTTCATATCATATTACTAAGTGTAGTGTACTATAGTTTTTATCCATTTAAACCACATGTTTGAGTTGCTTATTCAATATTGTATTATGAGTTTTTATGAATGTCGAAATGAGCAATATATCCTGATGATGTCGTCCTTTGAAAATGTTCGAAGCAGATCTTGCGTTGGAGTTGATACACAACCCGATCTGATAATTTTGATGTAGGAGCCTAGCTATTGTCAAGAAGACTCTCGTGGGCTGGGACATTGCCTCTCAAGAAGACCCTCGTGGATTGGGACATCCCCTCTCCTGGTGCCTGTAGAAGCTCAAGAGTCACAATTAATGCATGTATTTGTCTTTATCATCATCTAAAGTGGTAGAGGAATAATCCTTAGCAACAAAAGTAAAGTTTGAAGGATTCACAACACTACCATTCACAACATCACACAAGGAGGAAGAGGAATTCTCATGATCAACAATAGAGGAATTTGCTTCTCATAAATGGATGAAACAAACTTCTCATCATGAGAAGTGTCATTAACAATGGAGGAAGTGGTTAGCTAAAATAGACTCGTATGACATATTGGAACTAATATAAGATGTAGTAATGAAGATACAAGTGAGAGACACTTGTAGAATTTTCCTAAACCAATAATGATATCTTTTTCTCTCTTAAATTGGCAACAAGATACTCATCAAAAATATTTTATTTTTCCTCCATCTCATTAAAGTGGACGATCCAATTTGCATTTAAGTTTGATATTCTACCATTACATAGAACTCATCTTGAATATTATTAATTTCTTTTTCTCTCTTAAATTGGCAACAAGATACTCATCAAAAATATTTTATTTTTCCTCCATCTCATTAAAGTGGACGATCCAATTTGCATTTAAGTTTGATATTCTACCATTACATAGAACTCATCTTGAATATTATTAATTTCTTTGGTGAGGGTTAGTTTTAGACTACAAAGAGTGGAGATAATTGTATCCTTGTCTTCCATTACAAAGTATCTCACATAAAAAGAACAAAATTGCAATATAAAGTTTTTTATAAATTTGACAATTCTAGCTATGGCTGCAAAATAAAGGGATTTATAGTGTCTAGAGCTACTTTAATATTTTGAGCTGCTATGTAATAGATTCTTGTAGCCTATTATTCATGTTCCTACAATACTATAAAGTTACTACATAAAAGTGACTTTTATAGCTCAATGAGAGTAGTTTTAACACATCAAAAATTGTTTCAAATCGTGCATGGAAATCAAGGAAATCAAGATGATTTGAATACCCCGAAATTTGCATGAAGATGAATCACACACCTAATGCATGATACTTTTGAGATTTCTCCACAAAATTCTCATCAATAAATCACTCCATGAATGACTTGGCATCTAGGTAATTTGAGTTGAATATGAGTGACGCTCCTATAACAATGGAAGGATCATATTCAACACTAGGAAAGTGATTACTAAATGTAAAGTTCTAGAGTAGAAGAGGAGTAGATTTAACACCACAAAGATGTTGCAAAACAGAGGATCGACTTCACATCTAAGTAATTTGAGTTGCAAATCAATGATTCTCCTATAGCAATGTGATGCAGGAGCATCGCCAACTCATCAAGTGAGCCAACATGGAAGCGGAAGACAGCTGGACAAGCCAGCACAAAATTTGAAAATGCCTTGAAGTTGTTGCGCGAACATAAATGTAACAATTTATTGAAGCGCACTTGTATAATGTAATGGACCTTGAGCGGATTGCTCTCGTCCTTAGTAGGTAGAGGCATTTAAGATAGTTAATGTAAAGTAGATAGAATTTAATTCTAGATTAGACTGTTTGAGAGCGCAAGAGGGAAACAGGATATAGACACCCTCATTGTGCATTTGTAACATTATGGAAGAGCATGAGAAATTGTGTATGAAGAACACAGGAGAGAAGCAAAGAGTTGTGTAAGAACACCCATGTACAGATATTTAAATTAATAGAAGAAGCTTTGATTCAAATTCATGGTTTTGTGTCTGTTCTCTGTATATTGATGTTGATATGCTCATTCGGTGTTTGCTTCATGTTATACATTTTCTTTGATATGCTTTGTATGTGATTTCATGTTGAGGTTGGAATCTGAAATGAAGGAGGAATGAGTTTCAATTGTTTCTCTATTTGAGCCAGAGAATTCCTGCAAGGAGTGCAGTTGAAGTGTCCGCAAGGAGTGCGTTGACAGGGGGTTCAAGTAGAGATAAATTTTGTTCTCATTTATCCCAAAGGTGTAGTCGGGCACAGGAGCCGTGCAAGGAGTGCGTAGGCCAAGTGAAGTCTCAGAGTTGCGATTCTGAGCAAAAAGTTGAGGGACTACTGCTGCAGGTGTGTGCAGAGTCAAAGTATTCAAGCACTTGAGAGTGTTTGACGGTTGCCGCAAGGAGTGCGCGCAAGGAGTCTTTTTTCTAAGGCTCAGAGTTGTAATAAAGCTCAGGAAGGATAGGCCTTCGAATTTTGCTGAAGAACAGTGTAGGGAAGTCGTGATTGAGAGTTCGTAAGAAGTGTCGCAAGGTTGCGCGAAGGTGAACGAGTTCTGTGGAGAGGAACACTTGGTCAATTCACAAATTTCATCAGGAGTAACGAATGGATGGAGTTCCCTGAGGAGAAACCGTGAATCTCCATGAGCCGTTGGATCTCGCAGAGGTGCAGGGGGGATACCGTGACGTGTTCTGGAGATCTCTGACGCCAACACCCTGCCCACAACCCGCAGGTCAGAAGGTCCACATCAGCATAGGATCTTTCCTTCTTTTGCTGGCCCGAAGAACTCTAAAATAGTTCCTCTATTTCCCTATCGGGAAATCTGCACCCACAATAAACCTTCACTGAATCTTCCTTTCACACTCGGAAGATCAGACTTCACGACTTCGCAATGTCAAAGGCCGAGCAATGGACTCTCGAATCCCCGAGACCCGATGACCTGTCAACGCTGACCTTCTCTTCCCTCTATCGTAACTTTCCCTATCGCGAATTCGGCACTCGCGATGTCAAGCAACTCGGTTCTCCGACTCCCGATGCATGATACGCCAAAACTCCGACGCACGCACGAGTTGTCCCTTCAACTTCCCGTCACTTCTATCGGGATTTCGGACTTCGTGGGATCGCGAATCCTGATGTCAATGTTTCGACACTACTCACTACGAAACCCCGATAACTCGTGCCACCTGTCCTCCACTCACCGACTCCGCTATGGCCCACGCTATCTTTTAACTTTCGGGATATCGCGTATCGCGATTTCGTGATTCTCGTTGCAATGTTTTGGAGTTTCAATCCACGAAACCCCGATACATGATATACGTGTAGATCCAACAGTCCTGGCCGGCGTGGATCAACGACTCTCTCCCTCCTGAGCTTTATCCTCTCCAGAACACGTCACGGTATCCCCCCTGCACCTCAACGAGATCCAACGGCTCACGGAGATTCGCGGTTTCTCCTCAGGGAACTCCGTCCATTTGTTACTCCTGATGAAATTTGTGAATTGACCAAGTGTTCCTCTCCACAAAACTCATTCACCTTTGCGCAACCTTGCGACACTTCTTACGAACTCTCAATCATGGCTTCCCTACATTGTTCTTCAGCAGAATTCGAAGGCCTATCCTTCCTGAGCTTTATTACAACTCTTAGCCTTAGAAAAAAGACTCCTTGCGCGCACTCCTTGCGGCAACCGTCAAACACTCTCAAGTGCTTGAATACTTTGACTCTGCGCACACCTGCAGCAGCAGTCCCTCAACGTTTTTCTCAGAATCGCAACTCTGAGACTTCACTTGGCCTGCGCACTCCTTGCACGGCTCTTGTGCCCAACTGCACCTTTGGGATAAATGAGAACAAAAGCTATCTCAACCTGAACCCCCTGTCAACGCACTCCTTGCGGACACTTCAACTGCACTCCTTGCAGGAATTCTCTGGCTCAAATAGAGAAACAATTGAAACTCATTCCTCCTTCCTTTCAGATTCCAACCTCAACATGAAATCACATACACAACATATCAAAGCAAATGTATAACAGGAAGCAAACACCGAATGAGCATATCAACATCAATATACAGAGAACAGACACAAAACCATGAATTTGAATCAAAGCTTCTTCTATTAATTCAAATATCTGTACATGGGTGTTCTTACACAACTCTCTGCTTCTCTCCTGTGTTCTTCATACACAATTTCTCATGCTCTTCCATAATGTTACAAATGCACAATGAGGGTGTCTATATCCCGTTTCCCTCTTGCGCTCTCAAACAGTCTAATCTAGAATTAAATTCTATCTACTTTACATTAACTATCTTAAATGCCTCTACCTACTAAGGATGAGAGCAATCTGCTCAAGGTCCATTACATTATACAAGTGCGCTTCAATAAATTGTTACATTTATGTTCGCGCAACAACTTCAAGGCGTTTTCAAAATTTGTGCTGGCTTGTCCAGTTGTCTTCCGCTTCCACGCTGGCTCGCTTGATGAGTTGGCAATGCTCCTGCATCACAATGGAAGTGTCATATTGGACACTAGGAAAGTAATGACTAAATGTAAATTTAACACCATTAAAAGAGGAGTATATTTAACACCACAAAGATGTTGCAAAATATAGGATATTGTAGCATAATATAGTTTTCCTTCAATCTTGATATCAGTAGAGAATATGGATTTTTAAATCCATGAAATTTGGATTTCTAGTGTGAAACACATTTGATAGTGCCTTCAAGCTATGGAACTATTTCTTGGCTATGGATTTTTTGTACATCTTATTAAACCTCTTAGTGAAATTTGGCATAGACTCACCATTCTTCCTTCTCAAAGCCCCAAACTCAGTGATGTAGTACAGGTAATCCCTTCTATCTCCCCATTGTTTTAGAAAGGTTTCATCCAATTCCTCAATACCTGCAATAGAGTATGGGAGAATCCCACAAAGCCACTTCATTGCCTCTCCATATAGGCTTTTCACAAACAATCTCATCCAAACGTCTACATGTTCAATATTAAAGTTGTCTGCAAAGCTGTAAAAAGCTACCAGATGTTCCTCAACAGTGACATCTCCTTCAACATTTTACCTAGGCAAATATTTCATGTAGTCTCTTGTTGGAATTGCATTTAGGTTTTGAGTTAGTACTAATGGTGCATACCTAGCTGTAACGATGGCCTCCATCCTATTTACAACCATCTTTGAGACAACTGGGATTTGAGGCTTAGGAGGATATACTAGAGTGGTTGTTTGAGGAGTTGATGAGGTAGAATTTGAAGCTAGAGATATTTGAGGGCTTAATACAAGGGGATTTTCAAAAATTATAATATTAGGCTACTTATTATTGATGATAGGGTCAACCTTTTCAGATGAAGGCATGCCTTTGGAAGATAAGGAATGTCTCTGAGAAAGAGTGGATTTTCTTAGTTGTCTCTCTGGATCAGAAGTTGTTGTGTCACCATTAGGATTAGGGTTAGATTTTGAGGCTTTAGTATGCTTAACGTTTGATTTCTTGAATCCATTCTTGGGAGCCAAAGTTCCTTTGCTGGATTCACATTCAGTGGAGTTTCCAAGTGAAATATGGCATTCATTTTTGTGCCTGATATTTGTTCACCATCAAAGATCATGTTTGGTCATTTTCATTCTCCCAGGGAAATATTGCTTCGTTACTCTGTTCCTCAGAAACGGTGCTAAAATATGTTGGTCCTAAGGTCTACACATGTCTGCTAAGGGAAGAGTTAGAACACCTTAGTTATTGTGATGATTGGTTTGTATAAGTTTGGTTTATTTGTTTTGATGGTTAGCTGATGGATGAGCTTAAAGGGCATGGATCTAGTTGGACAGTTCCACAATATTCACTACAATGTTTCCCTTATCCCGTGACATACATTCTGGTGTAGCAGATAAAAGATATAAAAATAGAAAGGTAAAAACATTGAAAGGCATACAATTTGTCACTTCCATCTAGAAATTTTATATCTAACACATTGCATTAAACCTAAAACAATACTTGGAGTACATTTCTCAACAGGTTGTAAGCACATTAGCTGAAAGAGAGAATATTTTCTTTGAAAAACATTCAACATGCATCCAAATAAGAAGAAAAGACAAGTAAGATTGAGAAAGACAGTGTGTTCACCAAAAATTATATTCTCTGAGTAGAAAACTTTGTAGATCTTTACACTTCATAAGCCCAGTCTATATCCTGATAGCTTGATAAACCCCAAAAAGATGAACCCTTTTACATTCCCATATTCTTCTATTTATCCACCAAAAAGGATTCAAATGCATATCTCAGATCCTAAATTCTAGAGTTAATATCATTCATTACATTCAAATCTGTAGATCTTAAACTTCACCATTCAGTTATGATTACTATTCAAGAACACTTCTTTACATTGAGTGAAGTAGAGTTTAGATTCAATAATTTGTAGGGATAACTCCCATTTTCTGGGCCCATAATCTCTACATAACAAAACATTCTTTTATCAAAAAGACATCACATTACAACTGAATGTAGTATCTCAAACTAAAGTAAAAGATTCTCTAATTGAAACTAGAGTCACTGATGATAACAAAAGTGTAGGAGCTACACAAAAAAAGTCTTCAAAGGATGAAAATTTTTGCTAACCTCGCATGGATGCTCACGTATGCCACTAACTGGAGAAAGGCCTTAGACATTGGAGCAAAACTTGCATAGGCTTCGGATTTTGTTACTTGTTGTCAACATAGAATTAGATGATTTCCTTTAGGAACATGCAGGTCTTTTGATGTTTCCTTTGCATCTTTTGGTACTTTTCTATAATTTTGAATGTTGCATCTCGAGTGTTTGATTTTTTTACTACAACTATTAAATATGTTTCCTCATAGTGTCATTCTATTTTTTTAGGGTTTCTGTCTGTTTCTTATTGTCCTCCATTTCCTTCTTACCTTCAAATTTATGCTTGATCTCAGTTCCCACTCTGTTCTCAGTTTTAAATCCATACTCTTCCTTAGTAGTGGGCCTATTGAGATCAATGGAGAGATTTATTTTCCTAGGTCTCATCTCATACCTTGGATTCTTCTCAGGTTCGTCTCTAATGTTTTCTTTCATAGGTTCATGTACCCTCATAATCCGCCCCTTCCTCTAGTTTGGTCTCTTCTAAAACTTTCTCTGGGACATGCTTTGTTTCTGGACTAGTCTCTTCTAAATATTTCTCTGGTTCTAGACCGTCTCTTATAAATCTTTCTCTGGGTTTGGACTTGTGGTGTACCCTGTTTCCAAATCAACAAGTTTAATACCTAATCTTTGTCCCTTGTTACTCTTCTTTTTGGCTCGCCTATTGGAATTTCCTTCAAAGTGTGGATGGTCATTTCTTCCATGTTGGTAAAACCAAAGGACTCTTCATGAGTGTCTTGATCTTCTATTATAATTGAATTTTTCTCCTTGAGGGATGGATCAAATAAGGCTTTGGAGTTTAGCCTCGGCTGGTTGGTCAACCTGGTCTTCTGATTTGGTTTACTTGGCATCCCTGGGACCTGTCTCCCCCTTTTATTTTTTCCCTGTTTTTCCTTAGGAGGCTATTCAATATGTGTGTCATATGGCACAAATTAAATTGTAGCTTCTTTAGGACTAACATGCTTATTATTTTGTTGTTTGTTTGGTTTCAATTTAGGAGTTTTTTGTACTTGCATACCAGTGGGCACAGGCTCGACCTCGATATGCTCTAGAGATGGTTGGACTACTAGAAAAACCTATTTTTTACCCTTTCTGACATGTACTTTATCATCTTCTCTGACCCTTTGTTTCATTGTGGATGACCTTAGTTGCCTCTGAGGTATTTCATCCTTTTCTAGAGTGATGGATCTTTCTTTGACAGATATGGTCCTTCATTTTGCAGGTGGTTTTTGTTCTTTGGAATGTTGGATGGTTTTTGATGAACTTCCAGTATTTGTGGAAACCTTAGCTTCTTGGGGAACTTAAAGTTCTTGTTCTGATGGTTGTTGTGCATTTGGCTCTTCATCCTGTAACCCTAGAGATACTAGAAGTTCTTCCCAAGAGATTCCTAATTCACTGAGAGCACAAAGAACTAGTATTTTTATAAATCCATGATGGTAGAGGCTTTTGTGATCACTTTGTGGATAGTTATGGACTCATTTGTCTATCTTGGTTAGGCTTTTGAGAAGGTAGAATGGGAGATTCATCTCCTTATCACCATTTAAATGCATGAGAAATTTGAGATGATAGCAATGGATTATTGAAAACATACCCTCAACAGTGAAATATTGACATCTCCTTCAGCAATATTTCTCCCAGGGAAATATTGCTTCGTTACTCTGTTCCTCGAAAACGGTGCCAAAATATGTTGGCCCTAAGGTCTACACATGACTGCTAAGGGAAGAGTTAGAACACCTTAGTTATTGGGATGATTGGTTTTTATAAGTTTGGATTATTTGTTTTGATGGTCAGCTGGTGGATGAGATTAAAGGGCATGGATCTAGTTGGACAGTTCCACAATATTCACTACAATGTTTCCCTTAGCCAGTGGCATGCATTCTGGTGTAGCAGATAAAAGATATAAAAATAGAATGGAAAAAACATTGAAAGGCATACAATTTGTCACTTCCATCTAGAAATTTTATATCTAACACATTGCATTAAACCTAAAACAATACTTGGAGTACATTTCTCAATAGGTTGTAAGCACATTAGCTGAAAGAGAAAGAATATTTTCTTTGAAAAACATTCAACATGCATCCAAATAAGAAGAAAAGACAAGTAAGATTGAGAAAGATAGTATGTTCACTAAAAATTATATTCTCTGAGTAGAAAACTTTGTAGATATTTACACTTCATAAGCCCAGTCTATATCCTAATAGCTTGATAAACCCCAAAAAGATGAACCCTTTTACATTCCCATATTCTTCTATTTATCCACCAAAAAGGATTCAAATGCATATCTCGGATCCTAAATTCTAGAGTTAATATCATTCATTACATTCAGATCTGTAGATCTTAAACTTCACCATTCAGTTATGATTACTATTCAAGAACACTTCTTTACATTGAGTGAAGTAGAGTTTAGATTCAATAATTTGTAGGGATAACTCCCATTTTCTGGGCCCATAATCTCGACATAACAAAACATTTTTTTATCAAAAAAACATCACATTACAACTGAATGTAGTATCTCAAACTAAATAAAAAGATTCTCTAACTGAAACTAGAGTCACTGATGATAACAAAAGTGTAGGAGCTACACAACAAAAGTCTTCAAAGGATGAAAATTTTTGTTAACCTTGCATGGATGCTCACGTATGCCACTAACTGGAGAAAGGCCTTAGACATTGGAGCAAAACTTGCATAGGCTTCGGATTTTGTTACTTGTTTTCAACATAGAATTAGATGATTTCCTTTAGGAACATGCGGGTCTTTTGATGTTTCCTTTGCAACTTTTGGTACTTTTTCTGTAATTTTGAATGTTGCATCTCGAGTGTTTGATTTTGTTACTACAACTATTAAATATGTTTCCTCATAGTGTCATTCTATTTTTTTAGGGTTTCCGCATGTTGCTTATTGTCCTCCATTTCCTTCTTACCTTCAACTTTATGTTTGATCTCAGTTCCCACTCTGTTCTCAGTTTTAAATCCATACTCTTCCTTAGCAGTGGGCCTGTTGAGATCAATGGAGAGATTGTTTTTCCTAGGTCTCATCTCATACCTTGGATTATGCTCAGGTTCGTCTCTAATGTTGTCTTTCATAGGTTCATGTACCCTCATAATCCCCCCCCCCTTCCTCCAGTTTGGTCTCTTCTAAAAATTGCTTTGGGACATGATTTATTTCTGGACTAGTCTCTTCTAAATATTGCTCTGGGTCTGGAACGTCTCTTCTAAATCTTTCTCTGGGTCTAGACTTGTGGTGTACTTTGTTTTCAAATCAACAAGTTTAATACCTAAGCTTTGTCCCTTGTTACTCTTCTTTTTGGCCTCGCCTATTAAAATTTCCTTCAAAGTGTGGATTGCCATTTCTTCCATGTTGGTAAAACCAGAGGACTCTTCATGAGTGTCTTGATATTCTATTACAATTGAATTTTTCTCCTTGAGGGATGGATCGAATAAGGATTTGGAGTTTAGCCTCGGCCGGTTGGCCAACCTCGTCTTCTGATTTGGTTTACTTAGCATCCCTGGGACCTGTCTCCCTCTTTATTTTTTCCCCTATTTTTCCTTAGGAGGCTATTCAATATGTGTGTCATATAGAACAAATTAAACTGTAGCTTCTTTAGGACTAACCTACTTATTCTTCTGTTGTTTGCTTGGTTTCAATTTAGGATTTTTTTGTACCTGCATAACAATGGGCACAAGTTTGACCTCGAGATGCTCTAGAGATGGTTGGACTACTGGAAAAACCTGTTTTTTACCCTTTCTGACATATACTTTATCATCTTCTCTGACCCTTTGTTTCATTGTGGATGACCTCAGTTGCCTCTGAGGTATTTCATCCTTTTCTGGAGTGATGGATCTTTCTTTGACATATCTGGTCCTTCATTTTGTAGGTGGTTTTTTTCTTTGGAATGTTGGATGGTTTTTGATGAACTTCCAGGATTTGTGGAAACCTTAGCTTCTTGGGGAACTTCAATTTCTTGTCTTGATGGTTTTTGTGCATTTGGCTCTTCATCCTATAACCCTAGAGATACTAGAAGTTCTTCCCAAGAGATTCCTAATTCACTGAGAGCACAAAGAACTAGTATTTTTATAAATCCATGATGGTAGAGGCTTTTGTGATCACTTTGTGGATAGTTCTGGACTCATTTGTCCATCTTGGTTAGGCTTTTGAGAAGTTAGAATGGGAGATTCATCTCCTTATCACCATTTAAATGCATGAGAAATTTGAGATGATAGCAATGGATTATTGAAAACCTACCCTCTCCAATGTTGTACCTCTATATTCATGACATGATGCCTCTCCATTCCTCTCTCACCATTCGACCGAGATACCCTGGCTCCAGTCTCGGCTCTAATGCTCTGCTACCCGGAACTAGTTGCACATCTCAGCTGGTAATTTCCCTTTCTTGAACCACCTCTCGCCATTGATAGGGAGAGAACATGCTCCAACAATAAAATGCTTTGTTACGTGGATGATTACATCCCCAACTTGTGTCTAGAATCCATCAAAGTTCTGTGAAAAAATTATAGTGATTTCTTTATGGTGTTCATTGAAAGCACATACGAAATCGTACCACTCGCCCCTGATGAATATGTCCCTGATCTTTGGTATGGCTTCGAACGACTCGAACCCTGTTGGCTCTTTCCTCTAAAGTTGCCAACGATGTCATGGTGGTATCATCATGCCCCAGATCCCTTTGTTGATAATGGTGGTCGAGACTATGCGCCACTTAGGGTTTGCTCAATAACTGCAATGAAAACTGCGCAGGGAACCAATGCACGCGATTTCAAGGGTAATAGGAACAAATGAGTGATTTGGGTGCCAATAGGATTTATTCAAACTTGAAAATATTTTTAAGTCATGAAAACTCATGAAAAGAGAACCTGTTTGTTGATTATAAGAATGTTGGCATTCTTGTAATCTACAATTTTACACTTGTAGGGCTAGGTTAAACCTCTTGTGATCCATCAATGTATAATCCATGGTGATAGGACTTGTCCAAACTCAAATCAAGACATGACTCAACCTTATAAAAAACAAAACAACTAACATTAAGAAAAAATGGGAAGACATAAAAAAAAATGACTTAACACACAGTGAAGAAGAAAGACTAACTAAGAGCTAGGTTGATAGACAAATAGATTGGTTTGATGAGTAGAAGGAAGAGGTGCAGGCCTAGGATCTAACACTAGCAACCCTCGTGATAGAAATCAAGGTCTATACCATCCTTTACCTATACCCTCTCAACATTGGGAAAGCATTTCCATGGATTTTATGGGTGGTTTTCCAACAATCAGGAAGGGACATGACTATATTTTTATGGTAGTTGATAGCTTTAGCAAGATGTGCCTCCTCATGCCTTGTAAAAATACCAACAAAGGAAAGGAAAATAAGTAACAAACAAGTTCTTTGAACAAGTCCGGGTACACTTTGGGATACCAAGGAACATCATCTCAGAGGGATACAATATTGAATTATTTTTTATAATCTAACCAATAAACTAATGATAATAAATATGATATTTAAAAAAACAAAATTGAGTTAATAAAAGATTTTAGTGTAATACAAGAGTTGTTACGATGAATTGTTACCGTGGAAAATCCATGGAAGAGGTTGAAGGCCATCTTTTGATAAAATCATGAGTGAGTAGAGGGATGGAATATGGAGTGAATTAATTATCAATGTCAAATTGAGATGCATAATGATACCCTCCTTAATTATCTTAACTTGAAGATATGGAAAATTACTTGTGTCACAAGCATCTAAATTGGTGATGCCATATTTCCTTCTTATCACTCAATTCAAGGCTTATTCACATTTGAATTATTAAACAATTAAGAGAAAATAAGCTATACCCAATTGACTAATAAATAAATATAATATAAGTTTAATAAATATTTGAGACAGGGAAGAATTTAAGCAATGTTTTGCGACGTTAAGGTTGAAGAACATAATTGGAATCTAACTTTTTTTGGTGATGTAAAATCCTTTGCCGTTATAACACGTTATTCTTACACTATTGCCATGAAGATCTCGTTTTGGAACAAAATCTCGTTTTATTTGTCATTGCTAAAAGATGCGAACTATTATCTCAAACTTTGCGAACTACGGCACCGCACCGCAGCAAAGTAAGACAAGTCCACACGCCACCACCGGAGCTATAAATATACACGCTCCAGTCTCTCATCTTATTTCACCTCGAAGTTTTACTAGATTTTCATTCTGTTATATATCTCTCTATCTGTTGATTGATATCTATCTGCTTTTAGAATAAGTATTTTATCATGGCTCAAAATATAGCATCCGTTCGGACTGGTGCTCCTCAGTACCAGGACCGTAGCCACACCCAAAGTCACACTCAGGCAGCTCATACTAATCCAAATCAGAAGGCAGGGCTGCTGGATAAAATCAAAGAGATGCTTCCTGGAGGCCAGACTCAAGCTGCTCATTCTAATCCGAATCAAAAAACGGGGCTGATGGATAGAATCAAACAGATGATTCCCGGAGGCCAGACTCAGTCTCATACTGCTCATTCTACTTCCACTCAGAAGCCTGGGCTTGTGGATAAAGTCAAAGACATGCTTCCCGGAAGCCAGACTCAAACTGGTAATTCCAATCCAAATCAGAAGGCGGGGATGGTGGATAAAATGAAAGAGATGATTCCCGGAGGCCAGACTCAGACTCAGTCTCATACTGCTCATTCTAGTTCCACTCAGAAGCCGGGGCTCATGGATAAATTCAAAGACACGCTTCCCGTAAGCCAGACTCAAACTGGTAATTCCAATCCAAATCAGAAGCCGGGGATGGTGGATAAAATCAAAGAGAAGATTCCCGGAGGCCAAAGCAAGTGAGCAGAAGCATGAGCATTTAGGTTAGTGCTAATAAGGAGTCCGGCCATCCGTCCGTGTCGCTTTTCCGTTGAGAATTGAGCAGTCATAATATGAATAGTGTGTGTTAGAATAGACAAGCACGATATGAATGTGACCCGATGTGTAGGATAGTATTTGGCTTGGAGGAGATTTGTGATTGCGTTTTGTTGTATGTAGCAGTTTGACTTGTTTTAATATCTATACAAGGTTTTAAACGTTTCTGGCCATACCTCCGAATAACAATCATGATCATATGAATAGTGACCGTTAAAATAGAGAAGTACGATATGAATGTCACCCGATTCGCATTTAGTTCAAAGGAGATTGGCAATTGCGTTAGCATGTGGTAAGATTGTATTTACTTCAGAGGAGACTGTTAATTGTGTTTAGTTATATGTAACAGTTTGATTTGTTTTAGTATTTATACATAGTTTGTAATTTATTTTTTAGACATGTTAAGCATGTTATATGAGAGTTTTATTTATTATTAAACAAATGAAATTATCAGCAGGATGTTACTCGCGAGATACTATAAAGTCCAACGAGATGAGATTACTTAAAATGTAATGAAGTCCAATGAAAAAAACTCTTTGGTATAGTGACTCCAAGATGGCCTTCATCCTTAACATAACATTGCTCACATAATAGCTATCTTGTATCACCGACTAGAATGTTTTACTAAACCGTGTAATGTTTCTCTGTGAGGAGGAAGCGGTGATCGAACGTACATTTGGAAAGTGACGTGACCAAACTTATAAGTGGAAAGTGAAAGCAAAGAGTATAAAAGAGAAGAAGATACAAGTTTGATGTTTCCCTAAATCGATTGATGTCACTTCAAACAAATGCTATTGTTCCCTTTCATCGTCAATATTCTCCACTTACCCCTCTCATCTAGATAAGGCCATCCCAAAACCTAGAACGAGCACCGCCATCTCATTTCGATAGCTCCTTTTTCTTTATTCTAAGAGTAATTGTCATTTTGTTAATTAATTAATCCATGGCGTTTGGCATATGGGGAGTACAATTCATGCCAAGGATGGAAGGAGAGGATTTACTAGTCACCGCCCAATTCAGGCTATGGCTATCACCAGCAACCGGCACGTTCCCCTTGCGACCCATGCCTAAAAGCAACAGAAGGAGGCTATGGCATTAACGAGTATGAAGGCCCAGCAGCAGTTTAATGCAGGAGGAGGCTACATGATGAGCTGCCAGAAAATAATTCCACAAGGCCAGATCGTGAGAGTCTGCTCTAAGGCCAATCCTGACAACCCTTTGGCTATCAGAGATGGCAGAGCCGTCAAGCTCTTCTTCAATCCCAATGATCCCACAATGTTAACATTCTCATATATTTTATATCTGTTAATTGCTCCATTCTTAATATATGTATTTTCTTGATTGTTCTTAGTTGCTAGTAACCGCGTGAGGGAGCAGGTAGGTCATCGTGCTTTCGCTCTGGTGAGCAAAGCCATCAGCCAAGCTCTTCGCCATGATGAGAACGTGCTGTGAAGTGAGAGTGAGGACATGGGATATGGATATCGTACTGTGCATATATGTGCATATTTATTAAGGATAAAGAGATTAAATTTAATGAGATACAAATCTGTTTTAATAAATAAAATTTGAAGAACAAAAATTAAATTAAAAATTAAGATAATTTAAATTAGTTTTTAATATTTCAAAATATTTAACAAGTTATTCTTTTATATTTAATAAATAAAATGTTACTCATTTAAACCTTAATAGCTTCATCCAAATCTATTTATTTGACCATCAAATAATATCTAAATTATATAAATTTCTTTAATTAATACATACTAATTAAAGCATTTGTTTATATATTTATATAATTACAACTTATTAATATGTTTATCATACTTATTTATTAATTAATTATATATATATATAACTTATTAATCTTTGTTTAATGAAATGTTCATGTATTGCTATTGGTACAACATCTTATTATAGAGGTGAAGGTATTTGTTTTAGTTATTATTGTTGATTTTTTTATGTTTCTAAATTTATAATATATAAAATAAGTATATATGTAATTATTATACAATATAGATTATATATATATATATATATATATATATATATATATATATATATATATATATATATATAATTTACTTATGATTTTTTATTAAATTTAATGGAATTCATAAATTTTGAAGGGATTTTTGTGTACTGTATGAGAAGATTTTGTGGAAATTTTTTTATGGATTACAATGAATTTTAATTGAATTCTTTTGTAATAATTAATTGTGGTGGGTTGATTAGACTTGAGAGGTCAATAGCTTAGTTTTATTGTTCTAGAATTCATTGAAATAACATCACTATAATAATGAATAGAATAAATTGGACCCTGATTCTGTACTTAGTATGTGGTGATGCTATATTGAACATCGTTTGTTTGGGCTTGATCATAATATAGTCTACTATAAGCCAGAAAGACAAGGCTATTGCCAAGTTGGGTATGAAATCTTGTATATCTAGTATCTTGATTTTAACTAGTGGGTTGCCATATTAATTTACGTATTTCTGAAAGGGTATGAAATCTTGTGTATCTAGTATCTTGATTTTAACTAGTGGGTTGCCATATTAATTTACGTATTTCTGAAAGCTGCAATTAATTTCTCTGTCAAATAGAATTGGAAGCTGATTATTATTTTTTCTTTTCAGAAGCAAGTTAAGTCACATAAAGGATATTCCAGAAACTATGTAGGTAGGAAACAATCAAAGGTGAACATAAAAAAAAAAAAGGTGTGTTGTTTTGAGATTGTATTTTTCTTTTTATTTTGCTGTTTCTTAATGCTATGAACATAGTTCATGGTTTATTTGAATGACGGAGATTAAAACATGGAAAAGAGAATATATGTTGAAAGATAAAAATCCAAGGAGGAGTGCATTGTCCATGGCAATATTCACCATGTGCTATATACTAATGGTCTTTTTAGGTTGGATGCACTTTCTTATAGACTTAGGGATTATGTCTTTGATGCATTCCCCATTTTGTTGCATTTGTTATTTTTTTATTTGACTACCATATATAATCTATTATAGTTTAGAAAGATGAATCCCTTCTCAATTTTCAAGTTTTTCTGATAATTTTTGGCTTCTACAAATCTACGTTAGAAGGTAAGAATTTTTGTGCATTGCATACTATTTGCCAAAGAGAATTAGAATCCGATTTTTATTTTTCCTTTTGAGAATTAAGTTAAGTTGATTAAGGGCTATTTCAAAAACTGTATAGGTGAGAAATAATCAATGTTAAACATGAACAAAAAGAAGGTGTGTTGTTTTAGGGATGGTTTGAATGACATACATTAAAAGGTGGCTGCGAGAACATATGTTGAAATATATAAAGTTAGGGAGCAATGCATTATTTACCATGTAAGGTAAAGTAACCATGTTTTTAGGTTGGATGCATTTTCATATAGTCGTGGGAATTATTTAGTTGATGCATTCCACATCTGGTTGCATTTTTTATTTTTTCATTTGATCATGATATAAGCGTCTATACTTCAGAAAGACAAAGGATATCTCAATTTCCAAATGTTGTGACTCACGATCTACAAGAGTTCCAATTTTGGGCTCATACAAATCTGTGTAAGAAAGTAAGAGATCTCGTGCATTACATATTATTGTTTACATGTTGTGATGTTTTGTTAGAATGAACAGATTTTATTGCTTTTTTATTTGTGCTAAATAGTATGGGGATTAGAAAAGTTGAAAACTCTTGGATGGAAATGTGTTTAATTATTCTTTAATCAATAGACACATTTTCCTTTAACTTATGTTTGCAAAGTATTTGCAATAATTTTTTAACATGTTGAAGGTGTTCGTCTAGTATCTTTCTTTTGACCAATGGTCTACGATACTAATTTGTGTTTCATAGAAAGGTGCAACTAGTTTCTTTGCTTGTTGTTTAAAAGTGTATGCTTCATGCATAGTGCAACTACTATGTTTTAATGGAGTTTTCTCTGGTGTTTTATTTAACCATTTTGTTGGTCACCATATGCAAAATGGATATCCCCATAGTTCTCTCTCATTTTCATTTACATTTGAAGATGCAGACAATTGCATTTTCAAAAGATATATGTTAACGTCATGAATATGATGCAATTCATGCGATAAATCATATCCTAGTTCATATTGATATGATTCCCATGCATCTACATCTTTGTTGTCTAAACAAACCAATAAATGATATATCAATCCATTTTCCAATTCAATGGAAGAGTAACAAAAATGCAAGGGGGCATGGAATGCATCAAATAAACAATGTGCATGAATATATGAAAAATGTATCCAATCTAAAAGGACGATTGCTATGTAGAAGATGGTCAATATTTCTATGTACAATGTAGTGTTGCTTATGTGTAGATTCTTTTTCTTTGACCATTTTTCTTTATTATGTACAACTATATCTTCTATACTGTGCACAGGTATTTCCCCGACACAGTCAACATCTGGTCTATTTTCAACTACTGTGTGGAGAATTCATACTAATCCTCCCATACCCCAACATTGTGGTGTTTTTGCGTGTCTGTACTTGCAATAGTTCTACACCATAGATTATGCCAAGCTACATAATTTTCATAGTGACTGAGTCATTTATGGCATGTTGAGTTGCTTAGTTTTATGAGGAAAGGGAAGGGATTTAGAACAAGTGCAAAGAAAATGTCCTACTTTTGTATGGGATGGATGATGTCTTCTATTTACGATTAGCCATATTTCGAAGGTAATTCATATGTGTGGAAAAAACATTTTAGTAAATGTGGGTCACACATTTGGCCTTGAAGCAATTCGAGTTTGGTAATGTATTTATGTTTGCAAAATTTCTTAGTCAAATTCCTTTTTTACAAGGGAATTTTTCAAGTTGTCCCTAGGATTTTTCTATGAACATATGTCTGCACTCATTGTAGTTATGTCTTTCACACCTTCACACTCTGCAAAGGTATATCGTTAGCACAACAAGAACTTGTTTATTTTCAAAACTTGTGTGGAGAATTCATATCATTTATCATCATGCACTTCCACACCTATACACTTCCAATAGTTTCGCACCACACATTGTGACAAGCCATGTAATTTGCATGATATCTGAGTCACTTGTAGCACATTTATTTGCTCAGATTTACAAGGAAATGGAAATTATATAGAAATAACGCGAAGTAAATGACACACTTTTCTATGGGCTAACTAGTCCCTTGTTTTTATAAATATGTGTATTCTGAAGGTAATGCATGTGTGGCATAGTCATTTTAGTAAACATGCCTTATGCACTTGGACTTAAATCAATTTTATCTTCATACTGTATTTATCTTTCGAAAATTTCCTGGTAAAAAATCCTTTTTACTTTATCTATTTTTCAGGTTGTGTAGAGTCTTTTGCCATGACCATATCTTTGTAGTCTGTATATCTATGTGTTTCGTACCCCTGCACTCAAAACATGTATGTCACCCGCACAATGAACAATTGGTCTACTTTCAAGTGTTGTGTGGAGTATACATGCCACTCATCCTCTCGAGCTCCTGTGCTTTCACACATCCACATTTGCAATAGTTCCACATCATGAGTTGTGACAAGCTAGGTAATTTGGACGATGACTAAGTCATTTATGGCACGTTTATTTTCTCGGGTTTAGGAGGAAAGGGAGGGGATTTAGAATCGATGAAAAGTAAATCTTCCACTTTTCTATTGGCTTCCTGGTGGTTTCTATTTATGATTACATGTGTTTCGAAGGTAATTCATGTGTGTGGAAAAGATATTTTAGTAAATATGTATCATGCACTTGGACTTCAAGCAATTGGAGCTCTATGATTTATTTATGTCTCAAAAATTTCATATTGAAAATCATTTCTACTTAGCGATTTTTTAGGTTGTGTGAAATCGTTTGTTACTACCATATCTCCATGTTTTTCACATGAATATTCACCGCAAAATGAATGCTTATTCTATTTTCAATCCTTTTGTGGAAAATTCATACTTTCAACCCTTGTTCTGGAAATTCATACCACTTATGATCAAGCATTGCCTCACTTTAGTGCCTCGACACTTTTGTAGTTTGTATAGCGATATCATCCACACCTCCGCACTCCACAGAGGTGTATGCCCCACAAAACCAACACTTAGTCTCTTTTCAAACCTTGTGCGGATAAATCATATGACTCATCTTCTTACACTGCAACACTTCCACTCCTCCTCACTTCCAATAGTTTTTCATCAGGGATTGTAACAAGCGATGTAATTTGCATGATAACTGACTCATTTATGGCTCATTGATTTTCTCTGATTTATGGGGAAAGGGAATGGATTTAGAAGTAATGTAAAGAAAATGTCCTACTTATCCATGATCTTCTCAATGGTTTCTATTTTTAATCGTCATCCAATTTAGGCTATGGCTATCAACAACAAGAGATAGATTCCCCTTGTGATACATGACTAAATGCAACAAAAGGAGGCTATGTATTTAATGAATATGGAGGCCCTGCATCTCGCAAAAAGTTTAATGCAGCATTTCCAAGTGTTAAGATTAATTAAGCATGAGATGCACTAACAATTTCACTTCACACCAAGTCAATGAAACAATTGAGCACTTGGATCAAGAAAATAATATAAGATTGAGCCAGATCGTGATAATTGACATGATGAATTAAAGGCCTTGATATTGAACTAGATCAATGGTGCATCTTTGCTATGTTTTGTCTATAATGCAATAGACAAGCTCTAAGTGTGTTTATCTTTGTTTATGTGAGAGACATCTGATCTCCATTATGGAATCAGAGCATGGTTGTCTAGGGAGGAGTCGATCTGATGTGGTAGAACCACCGTGTGGGATAAGTAGCGACCCACATCTCCCTTAGAGCTGCTAGTGCTGTTGAATATTGATCCGTGGGAAAGTAAAGGTATTCCTTGTGGAGAAGTAATTGTGTAGTGGGTTGTATTTCTATTCTTAGTTGTTATTATCTCAATTTGTTTTTTCTCTTCAATATGATAAGATCCAGTTCCTGATACCTGTACTCTTAAAAATTAGTTTCCCATTTTTGGCTCTCTTTTCCTTTGCAGCTTCTGACCACTGCTTTTTTTTCATTCCTCATTTCGTTATTGGTTTGTTTCAATATTATATGTGTCCTTCTTAACACTGGGGAGTTTATACCCATGGTTTGTCCATAGTTGACCAAAAAAAACCCTAAAGCATCGACATATCAATCTTCAGCCAATGCCAAAGAAGGTCTCACCTAAGACACAATGAGGATCACATAGAGCATATGGTCTTTTGACATGGATGAAGGATTAAATGCATAGGGATCCATTTGTTATAGCATTCATATACTCCATTAACTATAACTTACTATTATCAATATGTAAAACAATACATACACATATCCCAATAACACATAAGTGACAGATGATAGATTATAATTTTTTCATATTTATTATGCCTTCCATTCCATTGAACACAATCATACATTAAGAAAACTATATTCAACACCATGAGTATCATGTCCTCTTTAGATATTTCCCTAGAATTACAACACATTGCGCCATGTGCATTCCTTTTGACCTCAGACCTATGACAGAATCAAACTTATATTCATAAGCATTATAGTATTACAATATTACCAAGGATCATAGAGATATCAACACACAACAAACAACAACTCGATGAATCCTCTACATTAGTGTCTAGATCTATTTCTGATGACATTGCTTCCTTTTATAGTTTTCTTTGCTTGGGATCTCTGACTCTTTCAGTCCAACTCCACTTGCACTACTAACAAATTTCCTCACACGCCTGCATTCCATGTAGCCTTATGGAATCAGAGAAATCATGATTTCCTTGTGAGTTCATCTTTTTTCAACTCCACATTCCCTTGTGTTGCTGGAAGTAATCATTATATAATATTTCTCGATTATTCCTTCTTGATTCTAACTTGCATCATTGATAAAACTCGGGCCGAAGCACACTTGGTAGAATTCAGTCTTGGCGCATAATATCAAAACTTTGTGCGGAACACACTTATTGTCATTCTCTACACATTAGATTTGTCATGTGCAAAACTAGAATGGGCATGCACAAAACTTGGAGTGAGCGTGCACAACTTCATTTGTACACATGCGTGAGATTAACCAAAAACTTTGAGTGCCAATAGGCCCCCACCACTATTACTTGGGTCATCCTTGATCCAATTGTTTCATGGAATTACCACCACAAAAAATGCGACAGTGCTTCCGAGTTCCTACATGAATTCGCTAAACTGGCTCTCAAGATCATTAAGGTGGCCCTAGAGATCCTACCTAAGATGAACATCCACCTCGACTTCGACTGTTGTGACCTGAAAAGCTGTCGGGTATGTTGTGTTGATATTCTCAATGAGAGGTATGAAAACAACTTGCATATCTAAGAGCTATCTAAATAAGATCAAGGCCTTATCGGTTGTGGAAGTGATCACAAGTACCCATCATGTAAGGAGGTGAGTAAAAAAGGTGGATGCATGGGGTGACTGTCCCGCTATGCCCAAAATGAGGGCAATCAATCAAGGGGAAAATGTTGACTTGTATAAGGGGTTGGGAGCACTCTTGGGTGAGCACTAAGGGTTTATCGTCTGCACTTCAAATGGTGTGGACATAACTGTGGAAGGTTATGGTAGGGAACTGCTCGGTGTTGCGGACATTGTATTTGGTGAATTGGACATCCTTCACTCTCTCCGTCTGGGAGCTCGTGAAAATCACATGCCAAGGAAATGTCGACTCTATTGTCTGTCGGTCTATGACAATCTTGGATCTATTATGGCCATGTGATATGCTTGACGAAGCCAAGGGAATTATTTTTCTAGGTTCTCTGGAAGGCTACTGCTAGGTGAAAGAGGTTGATACTTACGCTCACCTTTACTATTAATGTTCCCTTCCTACCAATATTGTGTAACATTTTTTATAGACCAAGGAAGGTCAGCACTGAGTTTGCCAGTATTGAGTCAGAAACTAGAAAGTTACTAAGTAGGTACAGTGAAACAACTAGGAGGTGTGTTAGGGGCATTAAGAACTTAAAATGTCGTAGGGTAACCATCGATTTTCTTTGGGTCATTCAGATTTATATTATCCCGAGAGTCCCATCAATCTATAAATGATTGGAAGTTGTGTGAGATGCCTCCACCTACATTTGTGATCTATGAAACGTATCAATCATTTTGCATTAATGGCACATGATGACCAATTTTATCGCCAAACAAGAGGAATATCCCGGGGGGGAGGGGGGTTGTATAATTTATTGTTGATGGCCCTATTAATGGTATCTCACGCATGTAACATATGATGGACATGTCACTATATTAATTCATGGTAAGACAGGGAATGTACAACCTTAATTGTGACAGAGACATCTTTGTACATGCACAAGTGAGACCCTTCTGGGGCACCATGCATGTTTCCAGCACCCCTCGATGCGGTTCCCCCTTGGTTACTTAATCATAATGACCCCTAGTGGGTCACAAAACCACTTCACCCATATCCCTCCTACCTATTTCGACCACTGAGTATCCCTAACTGTGTTATTCTTACACACTTCATTTGTTTTCTTAATGGGTTTAGTTGTGATGGGACAGGTCGATTTTTTTTTCTACCACATAATTTGTAGCTAGATCCATTTCTTGCACATGCGACTCCTTTACATGTGCCATTGAAACACCAGGTTCTGAGGGAGCAATATTCTTTCTAATTATCCCATGCGGGGCCTCTAAGTATCTGTGGTGCATCTGATGTCGGTGCATGACTATCCATCACCATTCACATGAACACATGTAGCGATGATTATACACATAAGGTTTGAACCTTTCCTGCATAGATGCTTCAATTGCATCCCATTCCTAATAAGGTTCTCTATACGTGACCCACCATTGCACAAGAATTCCTATTAGCGTTGTATCAAGGGCATGTTCCTTGTGATGTTCGAGAATGTGTTTTATCCGGGCAATAAATGTGTCCATCGGGTCTGACCCATTGTACCAATAGGAGACAAACTCTTCCTTGCATGCCTTTGTGTAGATATGTGCACACCTTCTTGTTGACACTTCATATAGCTTCTGTTGTCATCTTTCCATGGAATCTTCAGAGTGAGCTTCATAAGAATTGAAACTTCTCTAGCTTAATTATCCATCGTGGTGGGGTTGATATCATCCTCCCTGCACCCGATGATCTTAGAGATGTTTTCAATAACCAAAATTTATGCATCCTCATCCACTAGTTCATTGTATGTATCTCCTTCATTCATATCTAGTGATGAAACTACGTGTAGGGTGTTTCTCTCAAATGAAATCTACCTTTTCTTCAAGTTTAGCATTACATTTTTATTGAAGGCCCAGTCAAAACTAAGAAGTGCAAGGTATGGTTCAGAGTCATCCATAATCTCTATGACCTCAAAGTCATCCTTTTTATTTATTCCTTCTATATCCACTTCAAATTTTTCTAGTCATCCTATAATATAGATCTTGTACCAATTTTTCAACCACATTTGAATAGGTGACCAAATTAGACTCGACTTTCCCATCAACTCCCAATATTTCTTTTGAAAAATGTTCACGTCGGAACCCAAATCCAAGATGAATCCATCCATATCATAGCCACCAAGATCATCTGTCATCTTTAACTCTCTTCCAAAGAATTTTTTCTTGTTGACCTAAAACACCTCCCTTTTCGGTAGGGGAGATGATATAGTCCTCTCTATCAGCTCCTTCCCCATACAAGCAGCTAGGATCTGTGTCAATTTTTTTCGTTGCATTAAGATCAATGAGTAATCTCAATCAACAATGTAAGAACTTAGTCACTTGATCCTCTGTGTTTGTATCATGACCCAAGTCATGCAATGATTCCTTACATGCTGCGTGATTCAATTCTTCAAGTTGATGTTCCTCCATCGTGCTTTTCTCGACGCGTCACAACTCTTTCTTCCTACGTGCTTCTTCCATCAACCTCTTCCTCGCATGCTACAACTCTCCGTGCATGTGGATTTCCTCCAAAAAACATCGTGTCACACGTTTTAGCTCCTCTGGGGTGCGAGCCTCTTATAGAAAACTATGGGTCTCCCTTTGTACCTTGTCACGGATCCGAGCCTCCTCATGTGACCTTTATGTTTCTCACTCTAATTCTTCAAGCATCTGATCCTCCTCAAGTGATCTTTGTCTTATGAGTTGCAACTCTTCACACACTCTTTCTTATTCAATATATCTCTGTGCATCGCACGAAAACTACTTTATATTGAAAACATCGAACTTAGGAGGGGGTTGTGTTGTGTTTCTAATCTTCCTCTCTGGCTTCTAACTCGATCTCTCTCCATGCTCAAATTACAATCCACTCTTCTCTCCTCCTCAAGTTACTACCTGTACATCGACTGCCTCGTCTTTTTTCTTATTTATGTGTGGCTCCAGATGCACCATATTGCATTGCATCTTATTTTCTTCCTACTTCTTCACTAAGTCAGGACAATCCTCTATGACACGATCATGACTATATAAGTATGCCCAAAGAATACACAGTTTGATAAAAAAAACTTGATACATGACCAAATTTTCCACAATTGAAACATGTGGGGGGTCTACCTCCCCTGCTAGGATCACCAACATTCTTTTCTTCCTGGATCCATAATGTATCACGGGTATTGTATTGTATTAGCTTGAGTGACCATCAAATATTGACATCTGTCCCATGGATTTATAAAACTCACAGAGTGGAGTGTAATGCATCTTTTGATTCTTCTACAAAGTTGGGAAGTGGGGTGGTACATGGCCCCACTATCGACATATATTCCACCATTTCATGTGTCTAGTTGGGAATGGACTCGAAGCACCTATCGCCACATAATTTTGAAGTAGAAGGCACTTGTCCCTACGATTCCCCTCAGTGCCACATGTGGTACACCATACGTTCTCGTGTATGAATTTTTTCTTGGCCATATCTTGCAACTACATCATCAAGTTGGCTAGTTGTGATTGTAACTGTTCCAATCCTGTCAATGTATTTTCCCCTCTTGGCATAGCTTCGAGGCACATTGAAATTTCGATCGCCTTCATTTGGAATGCAACAATGTCAATAAAGAAGTACTTGATTAATCACAAAAGCTTCAATATCAGTTATTTCTTGTCTTTCTTTTTTCTCTCATCTAAGTACTCTTTTGCTCCAAAAATAATATTAGTACAAAATAATTATTTAAATACGAAATATCATTTATTTCCTTCTTCTTGCCATGACCAAAATCATGGGCCTAATTGGCACGATGTTTGTTTTGAATGACACAGACGATGAATATAAAGAGTGGGTGTATGACTAATCTTTGAGTCTAGAAACCCTCCCATATCGTCAAGGCATACAAACAATCTATCCATGTCAAATTTTAGTGTATACAGAAACATTTTGAAAAAATTTCAATGTTGGCCCCATTCACAGGTCATTGTTTCCCATCATGTACTCTAGCTATAGTAGAATGCCTTTTAATAGTCATTTCCTTTAAAATCCGATCGAGAAAATTTAAATGAAACGAGGACGAGATGGGTCGATATATAGAGTGGGTGTGTGAGTAATATTTGAGTCTGGAAACCCTTCCATATCGTCAAGGCATACAAACAGTCTATCCATGTCAAATTTCAGTGCATACAAAAACATTTTGAAAGAATTTCAACGTTGGCCCCATTCACAGGTTATTGTTTCCCATCATGTACTCTATCCCTAGTACAATGTATTTTAGATGATTCCTTTAAAATACGATCAAGATGCATGATGTCCCCGCATCTAGTAATACAAGGGAATGAAATAACGTCGATAAAGAAGTACTTGATTAATCGCACAAGCTTCAAGTTATTTTATGTCTTTGTTTTTTTCTCTCATCTAAGTACTCTTTTTCTCCATAAAGAATATTAGTATGAAATCATTATTTAAATACAAAATCTCATCTATTGCATTCTTCTTGCCACAACCAAAATCACAGGCCTAATTGGCACGGTGTTGGTTTTGAATGACACAGACGATGAATATAAAGAGTGGGTGTATGAGTGATATTTGAGTATGGAAACCCTCCCATATCGTCAAGGCATGTGAACAATCTATCCATGTCAAATCTCGGTGCATAAAAAAACATTTTGAAAAAATTTCAACGTTGGCCCCATTCACAGGTCACTGTTTCCCAACATGTACTCTATCCCTAGTACACTGTCTTTTAATAGTTTTTTCCTTTAAAATTCAACCGAGAAAATTAAAACGAATCGAGGAAGAGATGGGTCAATATATAGAGTGGGTTTGTGAGTGATCCTTGAGTATAAATATGAATGAATGAACTTCTTTTGGTTTTGAGAACAATTTATTCTCTACTAAACAAAGCCAACCACATGAAGGTGGAAGCTCATATGGCCCCTCGCCCCCCTCACATCACTCTCAATTCCCCAACGCCCAATCTATAAAATAGAAAATAAACAAAAGAAACATAGTAATCATGCATAGAAACTACCAAAACAAAAATGAAGTAAAACTTAAAAACATGTAATTAACCCACATAAAAAAACATTTAAAGAGAATAATTCATACAAATTAAAATATATAGTAATTATGTACCTCATCCAACACAACATTTGTATCATCCTTCTTAAGTATCTTCTTCTTGATCATCTAACTCGACATCTATGTCAATATCCGGTTCAGAAACAATATTGAAAGGATTGATGATATCATCATCGTCATCGATGTCATTTTCGAGCATATCTTTATCGATATCATCATCAAGAACTGGCCCATTGTCTCCTATTCCTGGTTCATCTTCTCCGCCTTCTTCATCTGTCGACCCATATTCTTCCTGCTCTAGCTCTACATCATCTTCTTCTTCAATATCATCTTCTTCATTTACAATATACTTTACTAGCCTTCCTCTTGGATCATATCTAACAACAAATGACCAATCCCTCTTACCTGGAACCTTTGAGTAAAAGACTTGTTCACATTGACTTGGAAAAACATAACGGTCATTTTCTTTTTCAAAAACCATTATTTTAATCATCAAAAATCCATTTCCATGTTCAATAATAGTTATTTCCACATCATGTTCATGCATCCGTAACCTATACCATTTGACATCGAACAAATCTAATTTGAAGGAATTAAATTCACACTCAATTATATAATTCAAAAACCCATAATATCTATTTTCATATTCTCAAGGACATCTGTCACTCCTAGAGGAAACATTAGTGACATGGAATACTGCAGTTATCTCACTATCATAAGTTTTCCTGGTTTCATCCAACTGTTTAATGTGAAATTTACGACCATTGCACCACATAGCCTTGTGGTTTTTCAACTGCAATATGCGAGACATGTAAAAGATGCATTGTCAATTAATAATAGACAAATTTATATAACTTGGAAAGTATAATATGAAAAAAACGCACCTACAACCACATTAATATAATATAAAATAACTGAATAAAATAGGTGAATTTTCTTTCCTTTCCATCTTTCAAACAATATGCTAAATCTATTTCCCTCTATGTAACATCAAAATCTCCATTACAACGAGCTTTTCTAACCAATTCAGAGAGTTCTTTCCATGATAACCTACCACCATGACATTGTTTACATCTATCAATCCATACCTTCATCTAGTCAAGATTGTTTGCAATGTATAAATGTAGTGCATCCCAATCTTGAGCAACTGACCGATCAAAAAATCACAATTCACCAATATTAAATATTAGTTATAACCATGGTAAATATTAATAAATGATGAAAGAATAAATATTAAATGAGTATGATCATATACACAAAAAAATGAAAATTTATTTATTTATTACAAATATCCACAATTTAATTACCTCTCACTTTCTTCATTGTACCTTTCCCCAACAATTTCCCCCCTTCAATGTTTTTTATGGAGTTCACATCCCAAATGAAATCCACTGCATGCATAGCTTGCGCTACTAAATTAGGAAGGTACAAACTAATATACACCATGGATTCATATACCATATATCCCTCCACCATAGAACCCGCAGGACGTGCTATTTGTCTAACCAAAGCCTTCAATGATTTCAAGTGTCTCTCTACCATCCACATTGACCTTGTGTGTATAGGTCCACACATTTCAATCTCCTCACCTTGGTGTATGACGTAGTGTTTTTGTGCATTGAAAAATGTTGGAGGTAGATACTTATGCATTTCACACATTAGCCGAGGAATTTATCTCTTCCAATACTTTATATCATCTTCATGGATTTCTTTGAATGACAACCATCTACAGATCATGACACAAGAAAATAACATGTTCCATCAAAACATAATACATATTACATTACAAGTAAAACACATGTCATTAAGTACAATACAAAATTGATTTTTTTTTTTTTGCATATATATTGCAACTACTTACCTCATGTATTTTCCAAGATCATATATAACTTGTTTGACATTGTTGTGAAAGTTTTTTGGGAGAGATAGAGGTAGAACATACTATAACAATAAAAATGAATTGTTACTTGTTTCAAAACTATAAAATGAAAATAAAAATCTCAAAAAAAGTATACGACCAATATATAAATATGAATACTAAAATTATTAATTACCTTAATGAAGGTATTCCAAACATGTGTTTTTACCCCACCAAATTCACCTTTCTTCGTTAATATATTCTTTATGTTTGAACAAAAATCTGTGGGAAATTTAATTCTTTGAATGAAATTTTTTACACCATTGCTTTGTTGCTTTGTTAATAACCATGGAAGGTTATTTTGGTCTCCATTGCTATTTGATCAGATCACACTTTGCATTGCATGATTGGCTTCTTTAATGTCATTACAAATTTTGACAATTTTTTCTTTATCCCTCCCGCCATCTATGATTTGCCATAATGTTTCTGTCACATTCTTCCCGATATGCATTGTATCAAACAAATGAACTATTTTTATCTCCTCATAGTAAGGCATACTCATGAGTTGAGTGGGATAACATTTCATTCCTCATGGAATCCCATTATTACTATCTTCACGACGACGACATTGATGAAGCATACAAATATCATAACACTATTTATCAAATGTGGTAAAATAAATTGAATAATTAAAATAAAATTTCAAAACATGATTCCATTTACGATACATAAACAAAATCCGTACCTCAAGGATTAATTCTGTCATATGCCAACTTCCAAAAGCGAGGTGTCATTCTTTGTGGTTTTAGTGGACAATCTCTTGTTTCCCATTGAAAATATCTTTTTCAGTAGTACAATACTTATGGTTCTTAGAGAGGAAGTGTCTATACTCATCAAACACCTCATTTCCTAAAAATTTTGACCGACGAGATTTTATCTTAGGACCACAAACTGGACATGCAAATTTACCCTTTGTTTGAAGATATGCAATAGATGGATTAATGTGAATTATTAATATACGAAAGGATTATTTAAACAACATGCATGATATATTCAATTAATTATATACTATTAAAGCATGCAATATGGAACGTTATATACCACAAAAATGTGTTAGTCGTGGGGCATCATGAATTGTCCATAAAAGTATTCCATGACATTGAAATCTCTTCTTCCCAATTGGTTTACAGATGTCATACATAGTAATGCCCTCCCATAACTTTAGTAGCTTGTCGATAAGAAGCTTGATATACACATTCATATATTTATTTTGGTACTTACCTAATTTTTTGAAATTACACGAAATTACTACCATGCTATGTATATATACGTAAATAAATAAATAAAGATATTATGTAAAAAAAAGTGAAAAATGAAAAAATTTACATTCAAAAAATTAATGTAAACAAATACCTGGAACAATCATTGTCAACATTATGTGCTCCCTGTTTATTGACATCCAAGGAAAAATGTTATTGTTGATAACAAAAATAGGCCGAACTGAGTAAACAAACCAAAGCTCTCCAAATGGATTAACATCGTCAGTTGCCAATGAAAGCCTAACATTACGAGGTTCATTTGTAAATTCTGGCCATTTTGCAGCAATTTCCTTAATTGTATAACCATATGCTGGCATTCTAAGAACACCATCTTCAATTCTCTTTCGTGCATGGTAATCCATAAACTGTGCTATATGCTTTCTCACCTGAACAGTCGCTGCAAACGTGGAATTATGGGAATATGTTGGAGAACCTTTCGATGCACCATTTTTGTTACTTGATCGATTCGATATCTACTGATACCACATACCAGACATTTTGTTTTTGATGCATGTTATCCATAATATATAATATGATCATCAGTACATGCATCTATACTTTGATACTCCATTCCAATGTCTTTCGTAATGGCATGTAAATCTTGATATGTGCGAGGTAAAATATCCAACGAGGGTAACGAAAATTCACCTAACAATCTAAAACATAAAAAAATAACTAGTTAATGTAAATAATAGTAATTTCAAATATTGAATTTTTATTTTACATATTAGTTAACACTAAAAAAAAGGGAAAATATCAACCTTTATGTAGATGCGATGAAACATATTACATACCTTAGGATCTGTGTCATACAAGTGTTTGACAAATGATTCATAACCTTTAAGTTCACGAGCAACAATGTAGTGGAGAGAATATTTTCTCTTGACCCTTTATAAATTCGTTTATTTACCTTTTCAATCAAAGGTTCATCATAAATGTCATCACTAATGTCCCCATGATCCTCATCTGGATGACCGAATAAGTCTTGGATCATTTGATTTGTCCCATAATCTTGAACTATGTTATTATTGTCATCTACTTCCATGGGATCATTAAATTAATCTTCATTATCTGCTTAATGTTCCTCATCTTGTACAACATCCTTTATGCTACTACTTGGTGCTTTTTGCAGAAAGTTAGGGGGAAAATCTAACTTTATAATTACAAACAATCATGAAAAATTAGTGCATGTATAAAACAGTATAAAATTTTGAGAATACAATAAATATTAAAACACACACACACACACACACACACACACATATATATATATATAATTACCATGGGACGATATTCATTTGATCCCCTGTCCATGTGCCCATATTTTCTACAATGTTTTTTAGTTGTTCCTATTAAAACTCTTTCGGGACGTCTAGTACAACAATTTTTGCAAGGGCAATAACATTTATTGTCACCCTTTTCACCCTCTTCAATTTTTTTCCCACCTCTAATGTTTTCTAACATTCTTCCCCACAGACATACACCGATGATTATCTTATAAAATTGAGTGGTGTATAATAGAATGCCTATTATAACATATGAGAAAAAACCTATTTTTTGTTAGCCAATAAGACCTTATACCCTTTCTGAACCATCCTTGTTATAGAAAACTTGTCATAACATCCGTAAAATGCAACATATTTATAGATTTTATAATGTCACAATTATGACGACAATTGACCAAGTCAGTGTTGACTTTGTCAAATAATGGGTGACCCTTAGGGGGGTGAAAACCTAGTGTCCACACCGTCACAAGTGCAATGAACAGAACGTCGGAATTACGACAACTATTGACCAAGTCAATGTTGACTTTGTCAAATAGTGGGTGACCATTAGGGGGGGAAACCTAATGTCCACACCATCGCAAGTGCGATGCACATTTGATTCCGTCGCAAGAGATACATATTTTTCATGGCGTCACTCTTGCGATGATTTGAAAAGTATGTCGTAAGTGCGACAATATCGGACAGTATGGAGAAAAAAAATTAAAATTTCCTCTATTTTTTAACAATATGTCCAATTTTGTCCATAACATCGCAATTTTTCCAATGTGTAGTAATGATTGATCTGTCCAGGAAGGAATGGAAGCTTGTGTGCATAAGATTGATGGCAGTTCGAAAAGAAATGTCCACAGCTGAGAATCCTTTGAGTTTCCAGCAAGGAGATTTCTTGACCAGTAGCATTGGATTCCTGGAAAGAAATGGAACAACTTGAGGGACTACATGGTAGAGAAAGGTGTTCATTTCATCAGGTTGTTCATACTGAGGGGGGAATAAAGCTGGAAATTTGGATTTGTTGTGTGGTTGGGAAACCTGAGAGCTAGTTAGCCAACTGTTGATTTTTTAAAATTTTCCCTAGGACCCGTCCTTGTGGATTCATATCCCTAGATTGAGGGTGAACTATTATTGAGAGTAAAAGTACAACAATTTCTATGGTTGGGAGGAACATCCTTGGTATGTAGCCAGTTGGTGAATGTTTACTTGCAAAGATAAGTGCTCTCTATGTTTTCTATAGAATGTATTTTCCATTGTATATTTAATTATCTCTGAGATATGTATTTATAATTTTCCTATCTATTGGTTATTTTCTATGCATGGCACATTGTTTATTTATTTTATGTCGTAGCATGGATCTTGATTAATGCATGTGGGCCTTTCATGCTTATTTTTTGAATTAATTATTATTACAATTCGAGATCAGTTTAGAAGCGAGTTTTTGTAGTAGTGTGGCCAGCCTATGGGTGGTTGGGTACGTTACAGATTAGCGTGGTTAGCCTATAGGTGGTTGGGTACATTATAGTGATATTTCCTGCATATTTAGTCTACCCCCGTACATATGAATTTAATAAGTAGTGAATGTGAATAATTTGAAACTCTATGAGCCTTCCATTTTGGACCAGGAAATTGAGGAGCATGTCCTATCTACCATGGAGGAAATAACACCACAAGCTTAGGTAGATTGGGCACAAGATACAAAATTTCAAGAGAAGTTTATAACTACCAGATAGAGGAAACATGAACTTTGGTAGATTGAGTTGAAAGGAACTTTTATTGGTGATACCATCTATCCTTCTTATCACCCAATTCTTGGCTTATTCACATTTAAATTATTAAATAACTGAGATATTAAATTTCACATTGAGATATTTTATTATTAAAATATATTTTTATTATTAATACTTTATTTTTTAAATATGACATCACCTCCCCGTTGAAAAATAAATTACACATCTCCCTTATATTAAATTATAAAATCATCTTAA
>ML776816.1:1469336-1532944 GCA_009831015.1 Picea engelmannii
GGGGGGGGGGGGGGGACCCCTCTTACATGAATGTAGCCGCGAATGACCGGGAAGGAATGAGAGCTAAGCGACCTTCCTTTTAATTGCCGCTCCACCTACGAGAAAACAACTTAGCCAAGGAAAAAATCTTTAGCAAAGAAATGGAAGTGGAACTGAGAACGTCTCATACAAAGGAATCTCGTGGATGGGAACCATGAAAATGCATTCCCCATTCGGACAAACCACCCAGGTACACCATCATCTCAACCAGGGTTGGGGAACACACCCAGTTCATGAGAGATCATGCTCTCATAGGAAATTTTCTGGGCTTATGTCCATCCGAAAGGGACCTCATGAGATGGATCAAAGACTGGTGGAACCCCAAGGGAGACTACAAAGTGAAACTCAGTTCCAAGGGGTTTTCTACAATCATTCTCTACAGTTAGAAGAAAAGGACATGATTTTTGACAATGGGCCATAATTCTATAACTTTGCAGGGCTATTCCTCAGGTTCTAGACGAATATTTTTATCCCAGAGAAGGAGGACTTCACCATGGCACCAATATGTATCAGACTATATTCTCTACCGTTGGAATTTTGGTTGGAGGAAATCCTCATGGGAATAGGGAACACAGTGGGAAGATATGTAAACTCCTCTGAGGCAACAAAGCAGATGAAATAGACTTCCTACACACGAATCTATGTTTACATGGATATATCAAAGGCTCTACGAGGTTCAGTAACCCTAGAATACCAAGATGAAGACTGGAATCAAACCATGGACTATGAGCACATCCCCTTCCACTGCAGAAAATTTCATGAGTGCGTTCACCTCTTCCGCGACTATACCTTGAATGCCCAAAACCCAAAATCAAGGGAGGGGAAGCAAAAGGATGGCTATACCATGGTTACAGGTAGGAAAAAACAACCCCTCTGAAAAAAAAAAATCAAGAAAGCACTCAAAAAATCCCCACCAGAAATTCCTTTGAAATCCTAAACCAACTCCCGGAGGAAGAAGATGTAGAAAATCCACACAAGAACGACAACCAGGACAAGGAAAAAGGCAAGGCCACACACCAAACGAATTCATCCAAAGAACAACATCAAGAAATAGGCCTAGCAGCCCAACAGAATGTGGACAAGCCATAGAATGGGGGGGATACCCTAATGCAACTAGATGAATAGGATCTGGCAGATATAGATCTAGAAAGACCGGAGGAGGCCTTCAACAGAAAAGAGTTGCAAACCGTCCCAGTAGAACAACTCAGGAAAGTGCCTAAAGTTTTCATTGACTCTACGTAGGATCCACCTCAAGATTAGGGATATCCTTAGACCCAACCTCTGAGTTAAGATGTACCTCCCAGAAAGAAAACTCTGGGGCCACAAATCCGCACACCAACTCATCAAAGAAGTAGGAAACTACATGCTCAAATCAAGGCAGATCCAAAGACTCACGGAAGGGTACCTCCATCTACCCCCCAACTTGTCATGATGAAGATCATCACTTGGAATATAAGAGGGCTTAATAGAAGGTCCAAACAAAAGAACCTTCAAGACAACATTCATGTAGAGAATCCAAACATTCTCCTTTTACATGAAACAAAATGTGTCGGGGATGAAGCATAGGACATATTCCAACATTGTTGAAGGACCTACAACTCCATCCATATAGACTCAAATGGGGTCACGGGGGGCCTATAAATCCTATGGAACCCTGCTACAGTCATCATAGACAAACCATTCTCCACATTGGGCACACTCACCACCCACTTCAGGGCCTCAGACTCTAACAAAGAGGGGATGATCACGAATTCTTATGGGCCACAAAGTGCTCAAGAAAAAGATCTATTCCTGGGGAGAATAGCTACTATTAGGTCGATGCTGGGATCAAAGAACTGGTTGATAGGAGGTGACTTAAACATCATCCTTATTCTAGAGGAAAAGACAAGAGGCACCAAGCGGCTGGATCAAGATAATGGTAAGTTCAGAACTCTCGTCGATCAACTTAATTTAATAGACATAGAAACTGAAATGGTATCTTCACTTGGTCCAACCGCAGATCAGGGAACTGACATGTTGCAAGTAGACTAGATAGTTTCCTCATCTGCGAATCACTTTTGTTGGATGATCTGATCCTTGAAGCCAACATCCTCCCAAAAGCTAGCTCAGATCACTGGTCAGTCTCTCTATGGTTAGAAATTGGTGCCATGCCCAAGATTAAGCCCTTCAGATTTGAGAAGTTCTGGCTCAACCACCTGGACTTTCAAAACCTCTCCAAATCTTGGTGGAAGCAAGCAGAAATAGACCATGAAATAGGTATGTATAAATTCCATCAAAGATTAAAAAACTTCAAAGGACATCTAAAGAACTAGAATAAAAATGTGTTTGGAAATATACTGTAGAGGAAGCAGGAAATCAAGGAACACCTAGAAGCTTTGCAGTAGGTCTTTATTGTAGGGGAAAGAATGACAACCTTGATAAATGAGGAAGAGAAGTTATAGGTAGAATCGGAAGAGTGACATAAGCAAGAGGAGATACTCTGGAGGAAGAAATCCAGAGTACATTGGCTCAAGGAAGGGGAAAAGAACACTAAGTTTTTCCACAGATCCATGGTGCACAGGAGATACATCAACAAAATCACCCAACTAGAAGACAACCAGGGAAACCCCATCCTAGATCATGCAAGCATAGAAGAGGAATTGACAAACTACTATAAATATTTTCTCATTGAACCCATAAAGGATCAAACATCTGATATTCGCAAGATCACCAGGAACATCCTCTCCCTGGTCACAAAAGAAAAAAATGAATCACTGACCTGAACAATCACACAAGAGGAAGTAGATCAAGTGGTTAAAGAGATGCCCCCAGGCAAATCCCTAGGGCCAGATGGCTTCACAACATACTTCTTCCACTATTGTTGGCCACTGATCCGAGAAGAAGTCTAGAAAGTAGTTGAGGAATATAGAACTTTTGGGAAAGTTTTTTCGGCCTTCAAATCCACCTTCCTCACTCTAATCCCAAAGGAATAAAGGGTAACACATCCCAAACAATTCCGGCCAATAGCACTATGCAATGTAATCTACAAAATCATCACAAAAGTCATTTCCCTTCGACTCCAATTGATCTTTCCCTTCATCATCTCCAAAGCAAGCTATGTGGAGGGGCATCAAATCATGGACAATATCATCCTGTCACATGAGGTCATACACTCACTTAAGTCAACGCAAACCCCAGGTATGCTCATCAAACTTGACCTTTCTAAAGATTTTGATAGAATAAGCTAGCAATACATGCAATCCCTCCTTGAAGCCTTTGGATTTGATAACATCTAGGTAGCGTGGATCATGCAACTCACATACTCAACCTTCTTCTCCATGTTTGTCAATGGAATTCCCTCCTGACCCTTTTTTCCTACCCATGGCATTCGACAAGGGGATCCCCTCTCCCCCTTCCTCTTTATAATGGCAGAAGGCCTTGGGCACTACATCAAAGCCTTGGTAGAGGATGGGTCTCTCAAGGGTCTACCTCTCCATAATCTCCATCCAACTCCCTCCCACAATCAATTTGTAGATGACACTCTGTTGTTGAACACCCCCACTACCGAGGAGGCCAACAAGCTCAAAATCATCCTCACCGAATTCACCGACGCGTCAGGAACCTCCCTAAACCTTGACAAGTCGCAAATCTACTTTTTCAACACCCCAGTGGCAATCCAAAACCATATCTCTTGACTTCTGAGCATCCCCAAGAGCCCCCTTCCATCCAATTATATGGGTGTTCCCCTTACAGGAGAAGCCGCTCGAAATGTCTCCTCATAAAGCCTATTTCTTTCCATATCTAATAGAATTAGTAATTGGACCTTCTCATTGCCAAACCTTGCTTCCCGCCTAGTTCTTCTAAAATTCATCCTCCAGGACCTGTCGGCTTACCTATTCACTGCCTTAGTAGATCCTCAATTTGTCATCAGAGCCATCAAAAACCTTTAGTGAAGTTTCCTATGGCATGGTCATCATCCCTATAAGAAGTGGGCACTCATAGGTTGGGACAAAATCTACCAGCCCAAATCACTCGGTGGGTTGGGTCTTAGGGATCCAGGAAAAGTCAATCGAGTAATGGGGGAAAAACTATGGTGGTGTTAGCTCAAGAACCCCACATAACTATGGGAAAGAATCTGGAAATGGAAATATGTGCCTAATATCATAGAGGACCTTCTCATCAGACTCAATGATCAGATTTATGGTTCCAACATCTGGAACGCAACTTAGAGCAATAGACCACTCATATAGAAACATGTGTTCTGGGAGATATGAAAAGGAGAACACTCCTTATTTTGGAAAGACTCTTGGCAGCAACAACTGCCCTTATCCTCCATAGAATATCTCATCCCCCTCCATCAACAAATGTAATCAAGGGACACTCTACATGTAAAAGACCTATGGAAGGAAAACTCATTGCAATACCCATAATGCATATGGAAAACTCAACCACATGAATTAAACGTACAAGAGAGAACATGCATGTAGGCTTGGAGGGACTGTGCTAATCAACGGAAAATACACATAAGGGATGGTCCAAACATCCTCATATGGGGCCACTTGCCAACAGGTAACTTCTTAGTCAAAGAATCTTACCATCTCTAGGAAAACTACCAAATGCAACCTAAAGAGCACATATGGAGAAAAATATGGAATATCAAATTCTGGCTGAAAGTCTCACTATTTCTCTGGTTAATTACTCAAAACCGCATTCTCACTTGGGACAACCTAAGAAAACGAGGCTTCGTGGGTCCTTCAATCTGCCTACTCTATCGACAACAGGAAAAGACAATGGAGCACATACTAAATCAATGCAACCATAGTGAATCCATTTGGGATATGGTAGCGCAATTAATGCTTCGCTCCAACAGGAGTTGTGCCAACATTGTAAGCACCGTTGAGAATTGGGATTTAATCTCCTATCAAAATCCAATCCTAGATTGCATCTGGCAACTGCTACCCTGCTTCTTAGTCTGGAAAGTTTGGAAAGAAAGAAAAAAAATAATTTTCCACTCCACTTCATCCCCCCCGCACTCTATTTGGACAAGGATCCTCAACCTGATTTGGGAAACAGTCAGAGATGAGCAATGGAATCAAGAAAATTTAAAGTGCAATCCCACAGAAAGTCACATCCTCCATGATTGGCAGCTAAATCTCACCGAGGTTTCTTGACAGAATGCCATTCACCAAGTCAAAATTGCCTGCAGTCTGAACACTTGGTCCCCTCCCCCTCTTGGCTTTGTTAAACTAAATTTCGATGGTTCTTCTAAGGGTAATCCAGGGCCGATGGGTTTTGGAGCAGTACTACGAGACATTGAGGGGAGAATTTTACACATCACAACATGATATCTAGGATTCAACACAAACAATGTTGCAGAACTCTGGAGCCTTCTCAAGGGGAATAATCTAGCAATTAGTCACAACATCTTTCAACTCATAGTGGAAGGGTATTCCCAGGTAATTATTCATCTCATCTCCAAAATCATCCATGGTTCACACCCCTCGGAAATCTCACCAAGATGGAGATTATTAGGACTGTTAGAAGACTTCAGGTCCCTCCTTCAAGCCCGTCTCACACTTATCCTGTCACATGTGAAAAGAAACACCAACAAAATTGCAGACTGTCTGGCCAACGAGGGAGTGGAATCAAAAGAAGAGTAGATCCAATAGGATGCTCGAATCTCCCCACCTCCCAGGTTACTGACCAAATGTCTCGATCTAGCCCGAAGAGAGTATCCTACCCTAGATGGGGTGACACGTAGCCCAAGGGAGGCTACACAACCCCCATGCAGAACTCACCATAAATATGACCGTCCACCACCCCAAAGCCCATTCTTGGATGGAGGATGGCCATAAACGCTTACAGAGGGAGGGAGGAAAACTCCCCCATGTAGGATTAATGGCACCCTCGTCGATTAATTGTAGGGGGGTGACGTTGGGTACAGGGGGAGGCTGTGTGGTCTTATCAACTCCTTGGATAATTCTCTAGCTCGACCATGGCATTCACAATTCTACTTCTACGCTCTATCTCTTCGCTTTTCTCAGGAATCTGGCTCTAGTCCTCTCGGACTTCTCTGGCCTCATTCTCAGACTTCTCCAGCCTCTAGGATCTACCATGTCGAGAGAGAGAGGGAAACCCAGGAGGGAACCCTCCTGGCACTGTCATGTTGTAAGGAAGAGATGCCTGTGCAATTTGGAGAGGGATTTATCTATAGCCCAGACACAACTAACCACGAAGCTGCCCACGCCTCCAATGGCCTTCGTGGAGGAGGAATTTCCAGAGGAACCAATTTAGGTTCCACCAGAGTCCCTCCTCTACATGGCCCCAGATGCCCAAGACAACCCCAACACTAGCATTGCAGCTATAGATCCAACGACGACCATGGAAGGCGCCACTTGCATTGTCCAGGAGGAACTCCCCATGACGGACTGCTTGATTAAGCGCCCATTGCTTAACCGACCAGTTGCAGATTACGACCAGAGTCCACCCAGTCTCTTCAGTCCAAAGAGGTTGGAGCTCATTTTTGAAATGAGCGGCTACATGATGGAGCAGCTCCATCGACATACCCTCACTAGCAGCATAATCGACATGCTATTCGGTACCTTCTCGAACACGCCAGTCAAAAAGAGGTGCCCAACCTACACGCATCCCTTTGCACTCATACCTAGCGATGACACTCCCCATAGTGGCTCTTCGGAGGGAAATTTCCATTGTTCTCTTAGCCCTCCTAATGTTTAAAGTTGCTCAGTCCTCTGCGCCTCACTTACATGGAAATGGAGTTTTGTTCTTGTTTACTTGTTCTAGTTCTCTGTTTAGTTTGAATTATCAACTTTTGACTGTATGTCCAGACAGAATTGTCAACACCACCAATTGCCACTTGCTATGGTTTCCAACTAAATGGCAGAGCAAATGAGGGTTGCTATTTTGCGTCGAAATTACAAATAGCTGCCACCTATTTTGGTTTCTACTAGTTTGACAGAACATGTGGCAAGCATGTGACATATATTAGTTTTGTATAGTGAGAATGAATTAATAAGGAAATACCCCTTTTTTATTTAAAAAAAAAATATACTTTGATATATCTTTGAGATTGGAAAAATATAATAGAGTTTCATTAATGATATGGCTACATGGTAATTTTGAAAGGTATATAAACTAAAGAAACCTTTTGAATTTTAATAAATAAATCTAAAATAACTTTAATAAATATTTGAGATTAGAAGAATTTAATATACTTTGATGTATCTTTGAAATTAGAAGAATCTAATAGAGTTTCATTAATTATATGGCTACATGGTAGTTTTGAAAGGTATATAAACTAAATCAACCTTTTGGGACGTTAAGAACATAATTGAAATCTAACTTTAATCGGTGATGTAAAAATCGTTTGTCGTTATTCACACGTTATTCTTAGACTATTGCCATGAAGACCTAGTTTTGGAACAAAATCTCGTTTTATCTGTCATTGGCAAAAGATGCGAACTATTATCTTTAACTTTGTCGGTTAAACGACATAAGGAAGAGCGCAGGAGGTAAGACTCTCCATAGCGTCTAGAGAGCAGTCCGCAGACTCTCCGTAGCGTCTAGAGAGCAGTCCACTCAAAGGAAATAAAGGATAGACGAATTTGTGCTGGGATACGACTGTCATAGCTAGAGTTGGAACCCTTGGTGTAAATTCAAAAAAAAAATAGCACCCACACTCCACAAGAGTGGATTAGAAGGAAACCAAACCCAAGACTCCGACTTTCAAGGGCAGGATCGACAACTTCGCTTCACTCCGTGAGATCCGAAAATACAAAAAAAAACTGAGCAACTTATAAGGAAGTTGCCTTTCCAGCGTCTCCACTACTTTAAGACCAATCTGAGATTCCAGTCTTGAGCTGTGGTGGCGTTGCAAGAGGCGGCAGAGGCATACTTGGTGGGTCTGTTCGAGGATACCAACCTGTGCGCCATCCATGCCAAGGGGGTTACCATCATGCCCATCGACATCCATCTCGCTCGCAAATCACTGCATCCATGGAGAGAGGGCATAAATATTGTTCACAGAGCCTACAGATCGCTGCATCCTCGCATATCGCGAAGGAGATCCAGGACCAAATTTTGTTTACAAATTATACAATGATTTTCGCAATAAAACAAGTCAAATAGACTGTTTTTTTTTTGATTGAAAATTATACGGGGTTTTCTTAATCGTTGGTGATTTTTTTAACCCTAAGGAAGGGCACCGAAATTACTGACAGTTTCTTTAATGTTCTGATTTTTTTTTACAAAAAATGGCCACCTCTAACAATTTATGGCCAACACAAAGGCCAATTTTACTTGGCAAGAATTATGAATTTTGGTCTATGAGAATGAGATTCTTCTTACCAGAAAGAAAGTGTTGGGATACAATGGATCATGGCTATGTGGAACTAGATCCAACACCTTTGGTTGCCATGACCAATCAACAAATAAATTCTAAGGCAGTTAGAATAGAAGAAAAGAGAGAATAAGGCCAAGTTATGGATTCAAAACTTAGTAGATGACTCCATATTCTCAAAGATCACAGGTGTTGTTACCTCAAAACAGGTCTTGGACATTCATAGCACAACCTACTAGGGAAATGACAAGGTGAGAATAGTCAAGTTGCAAACCTTGATGACACACTTTGAGACTTTAAAGATGATTGAGTCATAGAATGTTGATCAATTCATGACTAGAGTCATGGGAATAGTAAACCAGATTAGGTTGACTGGTGAAGACATCCCAGATCAGGCGATTGTTGAGAAAGTCCTCAGAAGTCTTCCAAAGAAATTTGAGATGGTTGTTACAACCATATTTGAATCCAAGGATCTGTCAAATTTTTCAATAGATGAACTAATGGGTTCTCTGCTCTCACGTGAAATCAAACTCAATCTGGAAGATGAGTCAATGGCCCATGCCTTCAAGACGCAATTCTCCTTCAATAGAGGGAGAGGCAGAGATAGAGGCATAGGTCACATATGAAGAGGGAGAAGCCCTAAAAACCCTCACTCAGGTGAATTCCACACACATCAGAATCAACAATTCTAGTAGCAAAGAGGAAGAGTGGGGAAATCAAATGACAAAGCCTACATACAATGCTATTATTGCAAAAAATATGGGCACTATGAATATGAATGTAGGAAGGAGCAAGCAACTCAGAACTCAAGCAGAGCACATATCTCAAATCATGAAGGAGAAACCTCAGATGGGATGTTTCTCTCTTGCCACAAGTATGAAGAACAACAGAAGGACCTCTAGTTGTTGGAAAGTGGATGCAACAATACACATGACACGTAACAAAGCTTTAATTTCATGCATTGTTTCTTTTGTATCTCCTGATATTACACTTGGAGATGACTCTTTAGTCAAATTCCAAGGCAAAGGAATTGTCCTTGTTTTGACTAAACAAGATGTAAATAAAGACATACATGATGTCTATCATGTTCCATACCTGAAACATGACTTTCTCAGTGTAGGACAACTAATGGAACATGTATATAATGTACTTTTTGAAGGATCATCCTCTAGGATCTATGACAAACCTCCTGGGGTCGCCAGACGCAACATAGCCATTGGTTATTGTGCATGAAGTAATCACAATCTCAAATGCTGGAAGGTCAGACATTCCAAATCTAGTTGTGTCCTCGGGAAGGATATCGCCATGGATAGGGTTACTAGCTTAGCAGAGAAGGATCTTGTTGGTAAGTTTTTTTACTCCAAAATGACTAAAGCTCAGTTTTCAGACTGAATATTGGGTTTTTCGAAACCTCTGCAAGGTTACCGTCCGAGGTTTTGTCTCCTATCCAACCACTAGATTATTTTTCATTTTCTCTCTAACGATAATCTATTGAGAATTATGAACTCTCCAAGGATTATTAACAGAGGAGTACTTATGCTTAAGAGGTGGGTTCCCGACTTCAATCCCCTTTCTGAGAAGTTTAGTAAAAGGTTCTTTTGGATGCTGTTACCGGATTTCCCGGTTGAGTTTTGGTCTGTAAATTTTTTTGAAGCGGTTGCCAACTCTATCGGGAGGTTTATTTATTTTGATGAGCATTCTCTCTGCGAGAACAACAAATGACTTGCGTGGGTTCTGGTTGAATTTGACCTGGACAGAGGTCTTCCATATTCTATTGATATCGCTATCGGGGACTACTCCCTCTGTCAAACTGTTGACTTCTAGCGGGAACCCTTTCGCTGTCACCTTTGCTAGCAGACGGGGCATCTCAAGGCCTCTTGTACAAATTCTATAGAGCGTTTGGTTAACACTGCACAACCTTTGCTCGATGTTAACAAGGATGGTAGCCATTTTTCCAAGTTTATTGATCGTGACTCTTTCCTCGATAAGATGCAGTTTTTCTTTCCCGATTTATTTAATAAAATCTCTTTTGACAAGTTTACTTACTTAAAAAATAATGAAAGTTGGGTATTAGAGATTTTTGAAGAATTATGGGATCTTCTGTTGAAAAAAATGGATGATTCGTGCATTTTTCCTAGATTTGACTCTGATGTACAAGGTTTTAGCTTCTCTCTTAGTAGCTCCCATGATAACACAGAGACCCTTATCCCTCTAGACAGTTCTCTGACTCTTTTGACCCATATAGGTGATGTGGAACCCAATGTACTTTCCAATTGTGCTTCTGGTTTTCCTTTAGACCCCCCTGTCTTATTGAACCAGACTAACCTTCTAGAAGAAGCTCCTTTTAAACCTATTCTTCCTCCTAGCCCTTCATTTAACCCTTCCCTTACTAAGGACACACAGATCCCATTGAACAAATCACTTGCAACCTTATCCCCCATACCTCTCCCTTCTTTTAATAACTTTGTACCTCATCTTGCTGACCGATCCAATGTGACTGTTTGAAAAAAAATCTAGATAGCGCCTCCCTAAAAAACCTCCTAGAAAAATCAAAGGTGGGCTTTCAAGTTTTGTTAACTTAGACCCTTCTATTGTTGTTCATTTCCCTTCGAATGAATCCACCAGACCTTCATCCCTTAGAGCAAGACAACCGCTCCCTGATGTTCCCCTATGATTATTTGCTCCTTCAACATCTGTAGGTTTGGGGGAATCACTAAATTATCCTCTGTCAAGTCATTGTTGCATCAGGTTAAGCTCGACATTGTCTTTCTACAAGATACTTTGGTGGATAGTGAAAAGGCGAAACCATTTTTTCTTCACTGTCTTCCGAACTGGAATGTTGTTGCTTTGGACTCAAATGGTCTCTTCGGATGTCTCTTAACTGGTTGGAACCCAACTTATGCTGTTTTTTTTTTATTTTGGCACAGCTGCAGGTATTTTCTTGGAAGGAAGACTTAAGCATTCTGAGGATACAATGAAACTTCTCAATTGTTATTCCCCTTATAAAGAGAGGGAAACATTCTGGCAACAAATTTCAGATTTCAGATTGCTGAGAGAGGATAACCTTATTGTTGGTGGTGATCTAAATTTCACTCTTTCAGCCGGGGATGTGTGGGGGAATCTAGCAAGATTTGATCCTCTTATTGAGTACTTTTCAAACATCCTCCTTAACTCAGGTTTATTGGACGTTCAGTCGACCCTTCTGTCTCCAACTTGGAGGAATGGTAGAGCTGGGATTGCTGGTATTTCGAAAAGACTAGATCGTTTTCTTTTAGATGAAAGTCTCCTTGGTAACCATAGAAACATTTGGTCCTGGTTTATTAATTCCAAAATTTATGATCATAACTTGATTTGTTTACAATTCGAGATGTCTTCCCGGAAATATGCCCCTCCTTTTAAATTTAATAGTTCGTGGATTTCATATCTGAGTTTCATTGCACTGGTTAGATCCACTTGGAAATAGATGAATACCTGGGTAACTAATTCATCGATCCATATTTTATGCTCCAAATTAAATCATTTGAAGAAATCTATTATTCAATGACATATTTTAAAAAACAAACAACTACACGCAGAGTTGAATAACATAGAACTTAAAATGGAAAAGATTTTTGAGAATTGTCCTACTCCGATCTTCAGACAGGAAGATCTGGACTTGCGGAAATCACTCAAACAAAGGAAAGATTCAATTATTTCTATTGAAGAATCCACTTGGAGGCTCAGGAGTCGAGCTATTTGGATCGGGAAAGGAGAAAAAAACGCTATTTTTTTTTATAAATTTTCCACACAAGGAAGATGTCAAAACACAATTTGGGACATATCCGATGAGGATGGGAATCAGAAATCAACTAAAGTTGAGATTAAGGAGACTTCCTATAAACATTTTAAATAATAGTATATCGCTTTTGACTCTTAAGACACTTCTCTCCAAGTAAATGTACTCAAGTATGTTCCCCGCTTCTTCAATGATGCTGACAATGATGAGATTGGTAAAGTTGTCACGATTGAGGAGGTCCAAGAAACATTCAACAAAATGCCAAAAGAAAAAAGTCTTGGTCTAGATGGTTGGACTCGGGAACTTTTTCTGATCTTCTTCGACATTATGGGAGAGGATTTACTCAAAGTTGTTAAGGCATCTAGGTGCACAGGTTATATTCCAGGGGCACTCAATGCTATTTTTTTCGCTCTAATCCAAAAAGTTAGCAAGCCTTACACTTTCAATGACTTCAGGCCTATTTCTCTGCTCAATTTTGTTTATAAAGAAATTTCTCAAATTATAGATTCTTGGATCAAAGACAAATTAGCCTCGTGCATCTCCTTTGAACAAAATGGATTTCTCAAGGACAGGTTGATCTTTGATGCTGTTGGAATTACACAGGAATGTTTGCACACAACAAAGACAAAGAAGCTAAGCATGATTATTTTGAAATTGGATTTAAAGAAGGCCTATGATAAAGTGAGCTGGTAATTTCTTAGATTGTTGCTAGTTCAGATTGGATTAAATTGGATGGTTTCACAATGGATCATGGCCTGTATCACTTCTGCCAATATGGAATTCCTTGTAAATGGAGTTCCAACTGAATTCTTCAAAATCCATCTGGGATTACGTCAAGGTTTCCCTCTGTCCCCATTATTATTCCTTCTGGTCGTTGAGTGTCTAAGTAGACAATTGAAACAAGCTGTGAATTCAGGAACTTTTCAGGGACTTAAAGTAGTTGTTGGCACATACATCACACATCTCTTTTTTGTTGATGACGTTCTCATTCTAGGATCTGGTAAGTTTGAAGATTGGATGGATTTTAAATATATCCTCACTAATTTCTGTTTTTCATCTGGGATGGTTGTAAACTGCCAGAAGTCGTGTTTTCTTGTTCAAAACATAGACCAAAGACTAGAGCAAAGTCTGATGACAACATTTAATATTCAGTTTGTGAGCCTTGATCAAGGAATGAAATATTTAGGCGTTTGCCTTAAACCAAACAACTATAAGGTGAATGGATGGATTTGGTTAATTCAAAAGAGCGAAAAGAGGATTGGGAGTTGGACTTTTCATTGGCTTTCTTTAGGAGGCAGACTCACTTTAGCCAAATCAGTTCTATAGAGTATTCCTATATATTGGCTTAGTATTGTTAAGCTTCCCTCTTCCATTCTCCACCGAATACAACTACTTATTTCAAACTTCATCTATAAAGGAGGGAAAAAAAGAACATGACACCACCTAACAAAATGGAAAAATATTTCCAGGCCAAAATATTATGAAGGATGGGGCATTAAGAATATTTCTTGGTTTGCTCAATATTTAGCTGCAAAGTCTTGCTGGAGAGGGTTATTTGGGAAAGGCCCGTGGAATATAATTCTAAGAAAGAAATATTTAAAAGGTTTAGACATAATTTCTTGGCTTCGAAGAGATAATCAAAAGATCCAGGGAGCTTTTATCATTTGAAAAATATTATATGTTTTCCTTTCCTATCATCAAAACATGGCTAGCCTGGGCGATTGGTTCTGGAAAACGAGTTATATTAGAATTTCATCCTTTTATTGGCTGCAATTCTTCTTTTAAATTCCCAGGTCCACTAATCCAATACTTAAATAATTTAAATATTTTTTATATAGCACAAGCAACTATCCCAATTGAAACTGGATCAAACCAAAGGTGGTACGAGTCAATTCAGCTTGGACTGACAAGTGGGATGGAAACTGAATGGGATGAATTTGTTACAATCTTAAAGAGTAGTGGTATTCAATTAAATAATACAAGCGATAAGATTGTTTGGTCATGGAACATGTCGACTAGTGATGTTACAACAAATTTAGCTTATTAGTTCATTTATTTCTTAAATCTTATGGAAGAAAGAAGATGGTGGTACAAAACAATCTAGAAATTTAACATACCAGTCAAGATTATATGCTTCATGTGGTTGTGTTTGAAGGATTGCATTATTTCTGGTGTGAATTACAAAAAAAAAGGTTGTGTTTGAAGGATTGCATTCTTTCTAGTGTGAATTACAAAAAAAAAGGAGGTATTGGACAATCAGTTTGTAGTCTTTGCTTAAGAGATGAAGAATCAACAACTTGTATTTTTTTTGGATTGTCTCATAACACAAAATATATGGTTTGAAGTTATGAAATCTCTAAATATTACGGGAGACTGGAATTGTTCCTCTATAGAGGAAAACTTCAAGTTCTAGTTCTTACAATTTCAAAAAAATAGACATATTCCCTTCTTGGTGATTTGGGGAATATGGAAATTCAGAAATAAAATTTTATTTGAAAACTGGAATAGACAAGACTCTTTGATAGCGACTAAAATTATCCTTTCAATCAAATATTACACAGATATTGCAGAAGAGGACATATTTGAATAAATTTTAAACCCAATCTTCTTTGATGATACTCCAATTGTTTTTTTTTTATGGAGCAACAGTTGACAATGTATGTGGCATTGGAATTTACTTGAAAATCACTCCAGACCACCTTGTCAAAGCTTATTTTGCAGAAGGCAATGGAAATAATATGAAAGCTAAATTACTGAGTTTATGGGGACTATTATTACTTTCTTCTACTCTTTCCATTAAAACTATGATTGTTGCTGGAGACTCAAAGGTCACTATAGATTGGATGAATTCAAAATCCAATTTGAATTTTCTATATCTCAATTACTGGAAGGACAAGATAGGGAGATTAAAGGACCAATTTGAATCTATCAAATTTATGCATATTCATGAGCAGTACAACAAAGAAGCTGACATCTTATCAAAGAAGGCTTTAAAGAAAATTATTGGCTGGCTCTATTATGAAGAACTTTTAGAAGGATCTTCTATCTCTGCAGATAAATTCTATATCTTCTAAGATGGAACACTATAGTTGATCTTCAAAGAGATCATTACACTTATGATCCACATCCAATAGAAAGTTTCACTTGATTCATAATAGAATAACAAAATTGTTTTCTTTTTCGAAGTTAAGGTTGAAGAATATAATTGGAATCTAACTTTTTTTACGTGATGTAAAATCATTTGCCGTTATTCTTAGACTATTGCCATGAAGATCTCTTTTTGGAACAAGATCTCGTTTTATTTGTCATTGCTAAAGTGAACTATTATCTTTAACATTGCGAACTAATGCACCACAAGCAAAGTAAGACAACTCCACATGCCACCACCTGAGCTATAAATACACATGCTCTAGTCTCTCTCTTTCATTGCCATTTACTTTCATTATCTCATATTATTTAACCTGGAATTTTTACTAGATTTTCATTTTGTTATATATCTCTCAATTTGTTGATTGATATATATCTGCTTTTAGAATAAGTATTTTATCATGGCTCAAAATATATCATCTGTTCGGACTGGTGCTCCTCGGTACCAGGATCACATCCACACCCAAAGTCACACTCAGGCAACTCATACTAATCGAAATCAGAAGGCAGGGTTGCTACACAAAATCAAAGAGATGCTTCCTGGAGGCCAGACTCAAGCTGCTCATTCTAATCCGAATACAAAAATGGGGTTGATGGATAAAATCAAACAGATGATTCCTGGAGGCCATACTCAGTCTCATACTGCTCATTTTAGTTCCACTCAGAAGCCTGGGCTTGTGGATAAAGTCAAAGACATGCTTCCCGGAAGATAGACTCAAATTTCTAATTCCAATCCAAATCATAAACATGGGATGGTGGATAAAATCGAAGAGAAGATTCCTGGAGGCCAGAATCAGACTCAGTCTCATACTGCTCATTCTACTTCCACTCAGAAGCCTATGCTCATGGATGAATTCAAAGACACGCTTCTTGAAAGCCAGAATCAAACTGGTAATTCCAATCCAAATCAGAAGGCAGGGATGGTGGATAAAATCAAAGAGAAGATTCTCGGAGGCCAAAGAAAGTGATGAGGAAGGTGAAGGGCAAGAGGAAGAGCAGAAGCATGAGCATTTATGTTATTTCTGGCCATGCGTCCATGTCACTTTTCCCTTGAGATTTGACAGATAATAGTTAGTGTGTTGGAATAATATGAATAGTGTGTGTTAGAATAGAGAAGTGTGATATGAATGTGACCCGATCGACATGTCGTGTAGGATAGTATTGGCCTCGGAGGTGATTTTCGATTGTGTTTTTTTGTATGTGTCAGTTTGACTTGTTCTAATATGTATACAAAGTTTGAAACGTTTCTGGCCATACCTCCATGTTGCTTTTTTCTTGTGAATTGACCGATAATAACCATCATCATGATATGAATAGTGAGTCTTAAAATGGAGAAGTACGATATGAATGTCACCTGATTCGCATTTAGTTCAAAGGATATTGGCAATTGCATTCACATGTGGTAAGATAGTATTTAGTTCAGAGAAGACTGTTAATTGTGTTTAGTTATATCTAGCAGTTCGATTTGTTTTAATATTTATACATATTTTAAATTTTTTCAACCTGTTATGTAGGTTACGTGAGATTTATTTGTTATTAAACAAATGAAATTATCAACAAGATGTACTTGTGAGATCCTATAAAGTCCAACGAAACATAATTAAGTCCAACGAGATGAGATTAATTAAAATATAATGAAGTCCAACGAAAAACACTCTTTGGTATTGTGACTCCATGATGAACTTCATCCTTGACATAACATAGATCAACATCGCTAAAAATCTTATATCACCTACTCGAATGTATTACTGATGCAGGAGCATCACCAACTCAGCAAGCGAGCCAGCACATCAAGCGGAGATCAGCTGGATAAACAAACCCAAAATTTTTGAAGTACTTTGGGATTGTAGCGCAAGTCTTTAATGAAGCACCAAACCTTCAAGGAACCACTTATGAAGGAGTGCCTTTTGTATATTGTATCAGACCTCGAGCCATATGCTCTTTTCTGAAGTAGATAGGAGGCATTTAATCTAGTTAATGCAAGTAGATAGGATTTATTTCCAGATTAGACAGTTTTAGATGAAAGGAGGGAAAACAGATATAGGATCATTGTATCATTGTAACATGAGCCAACATTCAGAAGAGAGAGCAGAGGATATTGTATGGAGAATACCCATGTACATGCAGTTGAATTAATAGAAGAAAGATTTGATTCAAGTGCATGGTTTTGTGTTGTTTTCTCTGTGTATTATGCTCATGAATGTTTTCTTTTGTGGAGCATTTGTTTTGTATATGCTGTGCATGTGTTTTCATGTTTTCAATTGAAGTCTGAGAGGGAGAGAGAATGAGTTTCATTTGTTTCTCTATCTGAGCCAGGAGATTCCTGCAAGGTGTGCAGTTGAATTCATCCGCATAGAGTGCGTCGATGAAGGCTCAATAGTTTAACTTTTGTTCTCATTCACCCAGAAGTGGAAGTGAGTTGTTGAATCCGTGAAAGGAGTGCGCAGGCAGAAGAAGAAGTCTCAGTTGTGTATCTGAGAAAAAGGAGCTAAGGATTGCTACTGCAGGAAGTGCGCAGAGTCTGAGGGATTCAACACTTGAGAAGTTGTTGAAGGCCGAGCGCAAGGAGTGCGAATAAATTCCTCTGAAGGAGCCAGAGTGAATAAGATCAGGAGGTATAGAACCTTTTGTGACATCGTTGAAAGGGAGTATAGAAGGTTCGCGTCGAGGAAGGTTTCGAGCAGGAGCTACAAGCACATGCTTGGAGAGAAAGTCCTTAAAAGGAACTCTTAATCATTTCAGAGAAACCTCAAGGAGGAAGTCGACGACCAGGATATCATAGAGGAGACCAACCAAAACTTGCCAGCCGGTGGACCTCGTGGAAGAGCGAGGAGGCTATGACCACAATTGAGCCAAGCTTGAGAGATTGGTGAGCGCCAGATCAGTGGGTGTTTTCCCGTCAGCCGTTAGATCACGGAAAAGTTGCACTGGGTTTAAGCTCTAGTGAGCCGAGAAGGAGTCATTGGGATTTCAAAGTCATCGGGTTTTCATAGGATAAGAATCCGAGGCCTTGTGAGTCTCGAAAACCCGAGAGGGAATCCTAGCCGTTGATCCTGGCAGGACACGCGTCAGACATCCGGAGAATAGTCGGGGTTCAGCTCATCGGAAAATCGGGGTTTCCGAGGACATAGAACTCTCGCATGATGGGATCGTGATTTCCTGACGGGAGGTTTGAACCGTCCATTTGAAGGGACACGTGGTGAAAGATCTCGGAGAGTCGAAGTTCGAGGTTTGGAAGGCTACGTGAACATTGACCATGGAAATCGCGAAAACCAGATACTCGATTTCCTGATCACTACAGGGGTGTGGGCCATAGGCGCAGAGCAAAGGACAAGTGCCGAAGGGTCAAGCCCTCACTGAAGTCAATGTCAAGTGGCATCGCAAATTGGGAATCGAGGATCCGTGGGAGCAGTGGATCACAACAGCACAAAAGCCGATTTCCCGACGGGGAAATTCCCGATAGGAGAAAGGTAATCATTCAAGAAATATTCATCGGGTTTCGGGGATTTGTAAGACCCGACCTTGTGAGTGCAGGACTCGCGATCATGCGAGGCTTGATTTCCCGATAGGGCGAAGGGAGATCATAAGGTGAGTTCTGTGGGTGTAGAAAAGTCCCAATAAGGGATTTGAAGAGTGTTTCAGCTCTTCGGGCCAAAGGAAAAGAAGGTCCTGGTGGGAGAGGACGTGTCCTGGGTGGCGCGTTTGTATCAGGTGGTATCAGAGCGAGAAAATATCTTTGTTTTCTGTAACAGAGGAGAATAGAAAATTTCAGCATGCCGCCGAGAAGAGGTAGAAAATCACCCAATACAGAGGGGGAAAGGGAATTGTCCAGGGAAAGAGAAATGTCCATAGAAAGAAGTAGACAAGGACAGAATGTAGAGATGGAGAGGGAAATACGAAATCTTCATGCCAGAATGGAAGATATGGAATCAGTGCAGAGACGCACAACAAATGCTGGAGATCTGAGCGACTCTGAGGGCGAAGCTGAAGATGAACAGCAAGGAGAATTTGCAGCCGAAGATGCAGCCAATGAACGGTTAATCAAGGCTATCGCTCGAATGAGTTCTAAGACAAAAATGGACATTCCAGTCTACGAAGGAAATCTGGATGCAGAAGAGCTTCTGGATTGGATTAGAGCTCTTGACACCTACTTCGATTATGAGGATATTGAAGAGGATAAAAAGGTCAGGCATGCTATCACAAAATTAAAGGGACATGCAACATTATGGTGGGATGAGCTTCAAGCAGATAGACGTTCCAAAGGCAAACAAAAGATCAAAATCTAGGATCGAATGATTGCCAAAATGAAGTCAAAATTCATCCCGAGGGATTATCAGATCACACTGTTCAGGAGAATGCAAAACCTGAGACAGAAGCTGATGACGGTAAAGGAGTATACCGAAGAATTTTACAAGCTCAATATTAGAGCAGGTCATCGGGAGAGCGATGATGAAAAAGTATCCAGGTATATGAATGGCTTAAGATACGATATCCAGGATGAGATGAGCATGACAACCGTCAGAATGGTTGAGGATGCGTATCAGATGGAATTGAAGGCAAAAGAGAAACTAAGTCGTAAGCCAACACAGCAAGGGCGAGGCAAGAGCCAACCAAGGGGAAAATCAGTTGCCCAAGACAGATTCCAGAAATCTAAGGACGACTGGAAGAAGCCTCAGACAAGAACCGAGAGAGGTGGAAGTTCTCAACGAGGCCATCATGCTGAACAATGAAGGCAACAGGCAAAACCGGATGGAGGATACGCTGATAACAATACGTTTCCTCGTACCAAAGGTAGAGGAAGAGGCCGAGGTGGAGTTATCACATGCTACACATGTGGGAAAAATGGACACAAAGCAGTTGACTGTCCAGATAGGAAGAAGGATGGAGGAGAAGCTCACATCGCCGAGCCACAGAGGCGAGCTGCTGAAGCAGAAGACACAGAAGACAGAAGGTCGCTGATGATGCGTAAGGTCCTCTTAACACCCGAAAAGGAGGTGGAGGATACAGCTCAAAGAAACAGACTTTTCAGAACCACATGCAAGACCAAAGACAGGAAGTGCAAGGTTATCGTGGATAGCGGAAGCACAGATGATCTCATTTCAACCGAGATGGTGGAGAAACTAGAGTTGGAGACGACAGATCACCCACGTCCATACAAAGTTTCATGGCTACAGAAGGGACATCAAGTAAATGTCACTAAACAGTGCTTAGTTGACATCAAGATAGGAGGATATAATGATAAAATACTCTGTGATGTTATTCCTATGGATGTATGTCATTTATTGCTAGGCAAACCATGGAAATATGACAGAAACGTAATTCATGATGGAAAGATGAATACGTACACCTTAGAGAAGAATGGGAGAACACACATGTTACTTCTGATAAAAGACCAGGAGGTGAAACCGGAAGTAAACAACAAGATACTTCTCATGAGTGGGAAGGAACTTCTGGCAGAAGTAAAGAAGAAGGAATATCCACAATTCTTTATGGTCAGGAAACCGAGAGTTGTTTTGACCAGCACAAGAGTGGATGATCTGCCAACAAAAATTCAGGAACTATTGGAAGAGTTCGTTGATATAGTGGTGGACGAATTGCCTCATTCGTTTCCGCCGATGAGAAGCGTGAGCCATCACATAGACCTGATACCAGGGGCTAGTTTGCCAAACAAAGCAGCGTACAGGTTGACGCCGTAGGAGAATGAAGAGGTCAAAAGGAAGGTACATGAATTGTTGGATAAAGGACTGGTCAGGGAGAGTCTAAGTCCATGTGCCATTCCAATGGTACTGAGTCCAAAGAAAGATGGAGGCTGGTAAATGTGCACTAATTCCAAATCCATCAATAAAATAACCATCAGGTATAGGTTTCCATTGCCACGAATGGATGACTTGATGGACTGCTTGAACGGAGAATAATTTTTTTCAAAGGTGGATTTGAAAAGCGGATACCATCAGATTCGCATGAGGGAAGGCGATGAGTGGAAGACAGCCTTCAAAACCAACGAAGGGTTGTACGAATGGCTAGTCATGCCGTTTGGTTTGACGAATGCACCGAGTACATTCATGAGGCTGATGAATGAAGTGCTGAAGGAATTCATTGGTAAGTTTTTCATTGTTTATTTAGATGACATATTGATTTTCAGCAAAAAAAGGAAGAACATCTGAAGCATTTAGCTACAGTAATGAGGAAGCTATAGCAACAGAAGTTGTTGATCAATGTGAGGAAGTCTTCATTTATGAAGAGAGAACTCATTTACTTGGGGTTTGTCATATCGGAAAATGAATTGAAGATGGATCCAAGTAAGGTGGAAGTGATTAAAAATTGGCCATCACCCAGAAATGTTTTTGAGGTGAGAAGTTTCCATGGTTTGGCTAGTTTCTACCGAAAATTCATTAGGAACTTCAGTCGAATTAGCACAACAATGATGGACACAGTAAAGAAAAGACATAAATATTTTCATTGGACTGAAGAGGCAGAAAATAGCTTCAATCTGTTGAAGCGAAAGATCACCGAGCAACCGGTGTTAGTGTTGCCAGATTTCATGAAGACATTTCAAGTGAAATGTGATGCAAGTGGCTTTGCCATAGGAGCGGTCTTGAGCCAGGAGGACAGACCAATTGCATATTTCAGCGAGAAGCTGGATGAGGCAAAGGTGAAGTACTCAACGTATGATAAGGAATTTTATGCTATCATACAGGCATTGAAGAAGTGAAGGCATTACTTCATCCCAAAGGAATTTGTTCTGTATAGTGATAATCATGCATTACAGTTTGTGACTCAGCAGGAGAAGATGAATCAGAAACATGCTAAATGGGTAGAGTATATGCAGAATTTTACATTTGTAATTAAACACATTTCAGGGACTGCTAACAAAGTGGCTGATGCTTTGAGCAGGAAATGTTTGTTGCTGCAGGAGTTCCGAGTCAAAACATTGGGTTTTGAAAATCTGAAGGACATATATGCAGGAGATGCAGATTTTGGAGAAGCGTATGAGGCAGCTGAGAATCCTGTTCTCAGAGACAGAAGCCCGTGGATGAATTACATGATTCAAAATGGATTGTTGTTCAGAGGCAACCAGCTATGCATTCCAAATTGCTCCATGAGGGAGAATTTGCTAAAAGAGAAGCACAGCGGAGGCCTGGCAGGACATTTTGGACACGATAAGACATTTGTAAAGCTGAGCGAAGCATATTTTTAGCCAAGGATGCGGTCAGATGTCAAAAAGTTTGTTGACGGTGCAGAATTTTCCAGCATGCAAAGGGCAGAAAGCAGAATGCGGGATTCTACCAATCATTACCCATACTTGAGAGGCCGTGGGATGAAATCAACATGGATTTCGTACTGGGATTACCGAGAACGCAAAAAGGACATGATTCGATCTTCGTGGTGGTCGACAGGTTTTCGAAAATGGAACATTTCATTCCATTCCAGAAGACTAGCAATGTGACTCATATCGCAAACTTGTTTTTCAAGGAAATTGTTAGACTTCATGGTTTACCCAGAAGCATTGTATCGGACAGGGATACAAAATTCATAGGACTTTTCTGGAGGACACTCTGGAAGAAGATGGGAACTAACTTAATGTTTAGTTCAGCCTATCATCCTCAGACTGATGGGAAAACAGAGGTGGTTAATAGAAGTCTGGGAGATTTACTCAGAAGCTTGGTGACAGAGCACCACAGTAGCTGGGACAATGTATTGCCACATGCAGAGTTTGCTTACAACGATTCAGTGAACATAAGCATAGGTAAAAGTCCGTTTGAAATTGTACATGGCAAACAACCAAGAGGAGTATCTGAACTGAGAGATTCAGAGCAGCTGATGACCAAGAGCGCAAGCGCTGAAGAATTCGCAGAGGCGATGGAAAAACTTCATAGCAGGGTGAAGCAGCGATTGCTGGAAACAAACCAGGAATACAAGCGCAGAGCGGATCAACATCAGAGACAACTTCAATTCAAAGTTGGTGATCTAGTTTTGGCACATTTGAGGAAGGAAAGGTTCCCAAGGGGAACATACAACAAACTGAAGATGAAGAAAATTGGGCCATGCAGAGTCCTGAAGAAATTGGGAGAGAACGCATATGAGATTGAATTGCCGGATGACATTGGAATATCTCCGACATTCAATGTCTCAGACTTATATCCCTATGAGGCTGAGGAAGCAGGAGCTGGAAGTGATGAACAACCAGAAATCCAGTGGCAGAAGCAGATGTCGATTGCAGAAAATCCACAGATGGAGCGTATACTTGATAAGAGGGTGAGCAAAAAGACCAGGCGAAAGAAATACTTCTAGTATCTGGTCAAATGGAAAAACCATCCAGTGGAAGATGCTAGCTAGGAGACTGAACCAATGATTCAAAAGCATGGACAGACCGTGCAGGAGCTCATGGACAAGAGTCCATGAAAGTTTTCAAGCCGAGGAGTATGATGCAGGAGCATCACCAACTCCGCCAGTGAGCCAACACTTCAAGCGGAGATCAGCTGGATAAACAAACCCATATTTTTTGAAGTACTTTGGGATTGTAGCGCAAGTCTTTAATGAAGCGCCAAACCTTCAAGGCACCATTTATGAAGGAGCGCCTTTTGTATATTGTATTAGACCTCGAGCCATACGCTCTTGTCTGAAGTAGATAGGAGGCATTTAATCTAGTTAATGCAGGTAGATAGGATTTATTTCCAGATTAGACAGTTTTAGATGAAAGGAAAGAAACCGGATATAGACACCCTCATTGTATCATTGTAACATGAGCCAGCATTTAGAAGAGAGAGCAGAGGATATTGTATGGAGAATACCCATGTACATGCAGTTGAATTAATAGAAGAAAGCTTTGATTCAAGCGCATGGTTTTGTGTTGTTTTCTTTGTGTATTATGCTCATGAATGTTTTCTTATGTGGAGCATCTGTTTTGTATATGCTGTGCATGTGTTTTCATGTTTTCAATTGATGTCTAAGAGGGAGAGAGAATGAGTTTCAATTGTTTCTCTATCTGAGCCAGGAGATTCCTGCAAGGTGTGCAGTTGAATTCATCTGCATAGAGTGCGTCGATGAAGGCTCAGTAGTTTAACTTTTGTTCTCATTCACCCAGAAGTGGAAGTGAGTTGTTGAAGCCGTGCAAGGAGTGCACAGGCTAAAGAAGAAGTCTCAGTTGTGTATCTGAGCAAAAGGAGCTAAGGATTGCTGCTGCAGGAAGTGTGCAGAGTCTGAGGGATTCAACACTTGAGAAGTTGTTGAAGGTCGAGCGCAAGGAGTGCGCATAAATTCCTCTGAAGGAGCCAGAGTGAATAAGCTCAGGAGGTATAGAACCTTTTGTCACATTGTTGAAAGGGAGTATAGAAGGTTCGCGTCGAGGAAGGTTTCGAGCAGGAGTTGCAAGCGCAGGCTTGGAGAGAAAGTCCTTAAAAGGAACTCTTAATCATTTCAGAGAAACCTCAAGGAGGAAGTCGACGACCAGGATCTCATAGAGGAGACCGACCAAAACCCGCCAGCCGGTGGACCTCGTGGAAGAGCGAGGAGGCTATGACCACAACTGAGCCAAGCTTGAGAGATTGGTGAGTGCCAAATTAGTGGGTGTTTTCCCGTCATCCGTTAGATCACAGAAAATTTGCACTGGGTTTAAGCTCTAGTGAGCTGAGAAGGAGTCATCGGGATTTCAGAGTCATCGGGTTTTCATAGGATAAGAATCCGAGGCCTTGTGAGTCTCGAAAACCCGAGAAGGAATCCTAGTCGTTGATCCTGGCAGGACGCGCGTCAGACATCCAGAGAATAGTCGGGGTTCAGCTCATCGGAAAATTGGGGTTTCCGAGGACATAGAACTCTCGCATGATGGGATCGCGATTTGCAATTTCCCGACGGGGGGTTTGAACCGTCCATTTGCGGGGACACGTGGTGAAAGATCCCGGAGAGTCGGAGTTCAGGGTTTGGAAGGCTCCATGAACATCGACCACGGAAATCATGAAAACTAGATACTCGATTTCCCGATCACTACAGGGGTGTGGGTCATAGGCGCAGATCAAAGGACAAGTGCCGAAGGGTCAAGCCCTCGCTGATGTCAACGTCAAGTGGCATCGCAAATCGGGAATCAGGGATCTGTGGGAGCAGTGGATCACAACAGCACAAAAGATGATTTCCCGACGGGGAAATTCCTGATAGGAGCAAGGTAAGCATTCGAGAAATATTCATCGAGTTTCGGGGATTTCTAAGACCCGACCTCGTGAGTGCAGGACTTGCGATCACGCGAGGCTTGATTTCTCGATAGGACAAAGGGAGATCATAAGGTGAGTTCTGTGGGTGTAGAAAAGTCCCAATAAGGGATTTGAAGAGTGTTTCAGCTCTTTGGGCCAAAGGAAAAGAAGGTCCTGGTGGGAGCGGACGTGTCCTGGGTGGCGCGTTTGCATCAATTACTAAATCGTGTAATGTTTCTCGGTGAGGATGAAATGGTGATCAAACAAACATTTGGAAAGTGAAGGGACCAAACGTATAAATGGAAGGCGAAAGTGGAGAATATAAAAGAGGAAGAAGATAAAAGTTTGAGTTTTCCCTAAATCTATCGATGCCACTTCAAAAAATGCTATTATTCCCTTTCATCGTGAGTATTCTCCACTTACCCCTCAGATAAGGCCATCCCATCTCATATCGATAGCTCCTTTTTGTTTATTCTAAGAGTAATTGGCGTTTGGTGTATTGTTAATCAATCAATCCATGGCATACTACAGAGAGTAAGATTCATGCCCAGGGTGGAACGAGAGGATTTACGAGTCACCGCCAAAATCAGGGTATGGCTATCAGCAGCAGGAGGCATGTTCCCCTTACGACCCACGACTAAATGCAACAGATTTGTCTTCTCATGGATAAGTGACTCCATGAACTCATCTAGGGATGAAATCTTCCATGTAGACCCCATATCTAACCTGGTAGTATGAAAATAACCTGGTAGTATGAAAATAAGAAGTGTAGAAAAAATGTTCTCTATTCCTAGTTTGGTTAGAATTGAAAAGATTAATTGTTCATCTTTCTTTTCAATTCCATAATCCTTAACACGATAAAGCAAAATTTTAAACTTATAGAAGTAGTCTTGTAGTGTCTCTAAATCCCTTGTATTCAATGCATGGATATTAGTTTCCAACTGAGACCTCTTATATTATCTTGCTTGTCTAGAAAATCCTTAACTTTGACCAAACATCGTTAGGAGTCTTGCAAATATCGACATGAAATAGAAGTATGGAGAGATGCTCAAGCACAATATCCTGTTGGATCCATCCATCATGTCAAAGTATTTTTATTTCTCTATGGATGAATTAGGCTTGACCTTAGTCCCCATGGTGACCCTATACAAACCCTTGCTTCGAAATAGAATCTCTATATTGGGCTTCCACTCAAAGTAGTTGAAGGGTGTAAAGATCACTAAAGAATATGGTTTATCCATAGTTCTCTATGGGTTGTCCGATATGATATATAAACCTATAATAAAAGTGAATACTCCCTCTCAATAATGGCACCGATTCCATGTAGGATTAAACCACACTCCAAGATCTAATTGTGAGAAATAAATACTACACTAGATAATTGCAAAAGAGAGAGAGGAGAGAGAAAAATAGAATCAATCTTCACACATAAGAGACTAAGAAAGATATCTAATAAGAATGTATTAATCCTTGATAATGAGTACAATATATAATACTCTTGAGAAGATGAGTAATGCACACTAGGTTGGGATTTCCATGTGCATGCTCAAGTATAAAAGCAACCTCTCCCACTTGCAACAGTTAATTAAAATCAAAAGTTTCTAATAAGAAGAAAAAGGTCAAATACACAGTTTAAAAGAAAGTAAGAACTCTAAGTGAAGTCATCCTTCATTCCACAATAAAAAAACTCTCCTAAGATGCATGCATGTTGCATGTGGATCCTTAGATACATGCATGTTGCATGCAAGAGTATCTACATGAGGATCATTAGATGCATGCATGAAGCATGTAAAAGTGTCTTCATGCGGCTCTTAAGATGCATGTGTGGTGCATGAAAAAGTGTCTGCATGTGGCTCCTAATATGCATGCATGGCGTATGCAAAAGTGTCTACATGTGTCTCCTAAGATGCATGCATGGTGCATGAAAAAGTGTCTACATGTGATTCAGAAAAAATGAGTATGTCATTGAGTATGTAGTTGAGCATGTACCCCAACACTTATAACAATGCAATCCATACTTCTACCGATAAGTCCCCTTTTGAAACTTGTTTTGGGTATTTTTGTCATTCACCCTTGGATGTTTTTCATGGACAACAAAGTGAAGGGAGGGAAGACATCATAGGGGAAGCCTTGAAATTCAAGAATTTTGTTGAAAAGATTAGGCAAATCCACTAGCAAGTATAATAGACATTGAATAATGCATAGGAAAAGTACAATGCCTGGCATGATCAACATATAAGAGATAAATCATTCAGAGTTGGAGAGAGAGTTTGGTTACAATTGAATAAGGAAAGGTTATAGGGTTCAAGTAAGAATATCAAGGCTATGCAGTATGGTCATTTTAAAGTATTGAAGAAGGCAGGTGATAATGCCTATAAACTTAGTCTACCCCAATACATGGGCATTTACTTAGTAGTGAATGTGGATAATTTCAAACTCTATGAGACTTCCATGTTAGTTCAAGAAACTAAAGAGCAGGTCCTACCTACCATAGAAGACATATCACTAGAATCTTAGGAATAGTTGGAAAAAGATAAACTTTTGCAGGAGAAGTTTATAACAACCGGATAGGGGCAACATGAACTTTGGTAGATTGGATTGAAATGAAAACTTCTAAGAAAGGAAAAATGGTAACTATGTGGAGAAGGTAAAGTATTTGGTCACCTCATTTAGTAAAATATTTTGTGGACCAAAATCCTCCTTAAATGAGGAGGTATGATTTGTATTGTATCATTATATAATTTTCCATCTATATTGGTACTTTTCGGGTGGAAAAAATTGAAGAAATTGTCTTGCAAGGCCCATTTTAGTGGGAGGTCCTAGTTTGATAATTTTGTGGTATGTAACCTTATCGATCCATTTTAAGTCATCAAACATAAGTTTTAGGGGTAAAAGTTTGAAATAATAATTCACATCCCACTAATGTTGTTCTACACATTCATATGTTTCCAACGATGGAAAAATCAACTCAATTAGAGCTTATATGTGGAATTTTTTCCTCCCACAAATTGACCTACCTTATTGACCACCATGGTATGAGTGGATGCTACATTCAGCCCCGATTACTCACATATGTGGGGATAGTCACATGTGTACTTTCAATAATATTCTAAAAGTCCCAAAACCTTATCACTAATTGAGGGTTGAGGATGCAAAAACCCTAACCCTAGATGACTATTTGGCTATGTAAAATATTGGGTCATAAGAAGGAGAAAGGGTTCCATTATTTAACATTTTATTTGTTTCATAGTTGAGCATAATATCTAGGAGTAGATTCAAGAGATTAATGGAGGAGGAAACAATTATGTAGTAGATATTTAGGCCACCATGTCAAAGGAAATTCCATAGTGAGTGCCTCTTTCTTTGTATTCGCATTTCATAATTAAAGAAAAGAGAGAAGAGCATAGGCCTCACCTTCTATTTGGGTTTTCTCCTCTATTCATTTTCTCATGATACATTTTGTGTTCATTTGCCTCGATTTTTTGCTCTTTTGTTTGTTCTTTCATTTTGATATTTAGTTATTTTTCATAACCTGACCAATACGCTAGGGATAATAAGTATGATATTTAAGGAAATAAACTTGTGTTAATAAAAGATTTCATTTAATACAAGATATATTTTCAATAAACCAACTCAATTGGAGATCATATGCATAAGTTGTGCCTCCCACAAGTTAAACTGCCTTGTTTACCACAATGGTATGAGTGGATCCCACATCAACCCCCATTACTCACACATATGGTGCTAGCCATGTGTGTAATTTCAAGAACATTGTAGAAGGTCCAAAATATTATCACTAATTGAGGGTTGAGGAAGAAAAAACCCTAACCCTAGATGACTATGGAGCTATGTTAAATCCTAGACTCCTAGGAGGAGAACGGTTTACATTCTTTAACATTGTGCTTCTTACATATTTGAGAATATCATATAGGAGTTGATTTGAGAGAATAACACAAGAGGAAAATATTTTGGAGAAGCCATTGAGGCAAATAGTGTCAAACAGAACTCCATAATGAGTGCCTCTTTATTTGTATTTGAATTTCATAATTCAAGAAAAGAGAGCAAAGCACAGGCCTCGCTTTCTAGTTGGGTTTTATATCATATTGTGTTTCCCATTATAAATCTTGTGTTCATTTGTGTGGATGGTGTATTATTTTGTTTGTTCTTTCATTTTCATATTAAGTTATTTTTCATAATCCAAGCAATAAGATAGTGATAAAACAATTGATTTCTAAGGAATTAAACCTGCAGTAATAAAATATTTCAGTATAATACAAGATTTGTTGTGATGAACTATTTCAATGGAATATGCATGGTAATTTACAGATCATATTGGTACCAGAGCACTTTTCTTTGGGGTATTTGTGAAAATTTGAAGGATCCAAGAATTAACTTAAGAAGGAGGTTACATAACCCTAGAAATGGTAGATGAGTTTGTTCCTAAAAGTACTTAGGATGCAATGAAAGAGAGATTTTTGAGGTAGGAAGAGAGATTTTTTAATTCTCTCACAACATGGCTCTCTTCATGGTAGATCTAGAAAACAAGTTAACACCTTTCATGGAGGTTGGTGGCTCTAACTCAAAAGTTGGATCTGATGAGAAACTAGGAGATAGTGAAGACCGAAAAAACGACTAAAGAAAAGATCCCATGTAGGAGCAACCAAGTTCTAGTGCAATCACTACTTAACAACCTCTTTTTAGAATGGAAGAGGAAGTGGACATAAAACCCTACAAAGGTGAGATTGATTCTATTAAGTTGAATAATTGGTTGTAATAGTTAGAAGTGTATTTTAGTGTCCATAAAATAGATGAAGAGTAGAAAATTTTATTTTCCCAACCAAAAATAAAGGCACATGCACTAATATAGTGGGAAAGAAACACTAAGGCACTTAGTCAGTAGGGTGATCCAATAGAAACTTAATGGGGGGATTTTAAAACCCTCATGAAGTCCTAGTTCTACCCTATTGGATATGTAGAGAAACAATGGATCTATTGGACTCACTTCAGGTAGAGGCAAGGGTAGAGTGTGCAAGAGTACAAGCTTGAGTTGGAGGTTTATGATCATCCAATCCCATAGCAATTGGGATGGATGCATAAGGATGCATATATCAAAGTCACTAAATAGTGTAATATCAAGTTTTCTATAAGTGCAAATTTTATTGATAAATTTGAGTTAGATGTAGTACCCCTTGATGTGTGTCAAGTAGTATTTCAAAGCCCCTATATGTATATGAGAGATGTGATATTTATACAGAAAGAAAAGTAGTACCTCCTGATCACGGATTAGAAGTATTACATCGTCAATGCACACAAAGGCTAGTCAAATATCTCTCTAGTAAGTGTTAACCAAGACAAAAATTTGATCAGTTCTAGTAAGAAGTATGTATTGTTTTTCATAAGAAAAAATCAGGTAGGGGAGGAATGGGTACGAATAAATGAATCCCTAGAGGGATGTACCAAACAAAAAAACAATGGTTGGAGGAGTTGTTGCAGTCATACAAAGGAGTGTTCTAAAAGCCTAAAAGGTTACCACCTAAGAGGGAATTAGAGTATGAGATATTGTTGTTTCTTGACTCCCCATTACCAAATATTGGGTTGTATAGACAATCTATTTTGGAAGAAGATGAAGTGAAGAAACAGTTGCGACAACTACTAGAGCAGGGAGTAATTTGACGAGGTATTTCACCTTTCGGGTCACCTATAATCATAGTACCCAAGGAGGATGGGACTTAGCAAATGTGTATAGACTATAGAGCTTTGCAGAATATCATACTCAAGAATCAATACCCTTTTCCTAGGATGGATGATTTGTTAGATTAGTTGCAACATGCCAAGTACTTCACCAAGTTGGATCTCGAATCAATATACCACAAGGTACATGTTAAATAACAAGACACCTAAAAGACTACCTTCAATACAAGGAAAGGTCTATGTGAATGGTTTGACATACCTTTTGGTTTATGCAATGCATCAAATACATTTATGTGATAGATAAATGATGTGTTTCATCCATATTTAGATTCACTTCTAACAATGTATTTGGATAACATATCTATTTATAGCTCTACCTAGGAGGAGCACATATCAAAACTCATGTAGGTGTTAGAGACTCTAAAAAAACATCAACTACTAGCTAACCCCAAGAAATGTGAGTTTTCTCAGTGGTCATTGGTTTATTTGGGATATGTTATCGATGGAGGGGAATTTAAGATAGATCCCACAAAGAAGTAGGCTATCATGAGATGGCCAATTCCTACTAATATCATTGAAGTTAGAAGCTTTGATGGGGAAACATAGTACCTACAAAATTTCACAACATGCTTTTCAATGATAGTTATCCTATTCCATGTCATAACAACCGATGGTAAGAGTTTCCACTAGGGAAATAATTGGCATAAATATTTCAACGAGCTAAAATGAAAGATAAGTCAAGAATAAGTTCTTCCATTTTGTAAATTACATAAACCTTTTGAAGTGGAGACATATGCAAGTGGGTATGTTGTGGGATCGATTTGATGGAAGGAGGTAGGTCGATATCCTATCATTCTGAAATGTTTCATGGGCACGTTTTGAGCTACCCTACATATGATAAGGAACTGCATGCCCTATTTCAAGTTGTTAAGAAGTGGAAGCATTATATGGTGGAAAAGGAAATCATTATCTCCAATGATCACCCACAACTTTAGTATTTGCAGGCCTAGAGTAAGATTTAACAAACATGAAATTACAAGTGGATGAGGGTTTTGGAACAATTTTATCAAGTCATCAAATATAGGAAGTTTAACACTAATAATTTGGTATATATTCTTTCAATGCCATCTGAATCGAAGATTACATCTTTGGGAACTCTTATGCACATGGAGCCTTTTATCCACTATGCATACACATAGGCATACACAAAATATAAGGACATCAAATAGGTGTTTCAACAACTATAGTTCCAAATTCATATAAAAGAAGGTGATGGTAACATTGATTATATATCTAGAATGATTTGTTCTACAAGATAAATAATCTTTGTGTTCCTAAGGGTGAAATATTGCAGCTTATCACAAAAGCTCACACCTCTAAGTTTGCAAGACATTTTGGCATTGACAATATAGTTTCTAACTTACAAAATCACATGCATTGACCTAGAATGCAACATGATGTAGCTCATTATTTTAAAGGATGTATGCTTTGTTATACTAGCAAGCCCGGTAATATAAATCATGATCTACACTATCCCTTACCTATACCCTCTCAACATTGGGAAAGCATTTCCGTGGATTTCATGGATGGTTTTCCAACAATCAAGAAGTGATGCGACTTAATTTTTATGGTAGTTGATAGATTTAGAAAGATGTGTATTCTCATGCCTTGTAAAAATACCAACAAATGACAATAAGTAACAAATATGTTTTTTGAACAAGTCTAGGTACACTTTGGTATACCAAGGAGCATCATCTAAGATAGGGGTACCATATTTCTCAGTGCCATTTGGACTACACTTTGAGAAAATATGGACATTAAGTTGAAGAGATCTACAACATTCCATCCATAAATAGATGGGAAGACATAAGTATTTAACATGGATTTGGTACAACTTTTAAGGGGTTACAATCAAAAGTATTTGAAGACCTGGGATGAAAATTTGATATACATTCAATACTCTTATAATATTGCAGTCCATACTTCTAATGGTAAGCCCCCTTTTGAAACTTGTTTTGGGTATTCTCAATCTTAACCTTTGGATGTTGTCTATGGATAACAAGGAGGAGGGAGGGAATACATCACATGAGAAGCATTGAAAGTTGAGAAGTTTGTTGAAAAGATTAGGCAAATACACTTGCAAGTACACTAGACAATGAATAATTCATAGGAAAAGTACAAGGCCCAACATGATCAACATATAAAAGAGAAATCATTTAGATTTGGAGTCAGAGTTTGGTTACAATTGAATAAGAAAAGACTACAGGGTCCAAGTAAGAAGATCAATGCTCTGCGGTATGGTCATTTTAAAGTAGTGGACAAGGTGGGTGAAAATGCCTACAATCTCAGTCTACCCCGATACATATGTATTTACTCAGTAGTGAATGTGGATAATTTGAAACTCTATGAGCCTTCCATGTTGGATTGGGAAATTGAAGAGCATGTCCTACCTACCATAAAGAACATAGCACCATAAGTTTAGGTAGAGTTCGCAAAATAAAATCCTTTTTTAGAAAAAAATTATAACTATCCATAAGGCAACATGAACTTTTTCACATTAAGTTGAAAGGAAAACTTCTATTAGTGATGCACAGAATGTGAGGCTTACTCACATTTGAATTATTAAACAACTAAGAAAAAATAATTAAAGTTCACATTAAGATATTTTATTATTAAAATATATTTTTATTATTAAAATATATATTTTTAAATATATATCACTTCCATATTAAATATTAAATTACACATCTCCCTTACAATTAATTATAAAAATATCTTTTAATAAAAAAACAAAAACAAAACAACATCATTTGTAAAGACAATTTTAATAAATAAATCTAATATGTCTTTGATAAATATTTGAGAATTGAAGAATTTAATATATTTGATATATCTTTGAGATGGGAAGAATCTAATAGAGTTTCATTAATTATGATGGCTACACGGTAGTTTTGAAAGGTATATAAACTAAAGCAATCTTTTGCGACGTTAAGGTTGAAGAACATAATTGGAACCTTATTTTTTTTAGGTGATGTAAAATGCTTTACGTTATTCTTAGACTATTGCCATCAAGATCTCGTTTTGGAACAAGATCTCATTTTATTTGTCATTGCTAAAAGATGCGAACTATTATCTTTAACTTTGCGAACTACGGCACCGCACCGCACCGCACCGCAGCAAAGTAAGACAATTCCACACGCCACCACCGGAGCTATAAATATACGCGCTCCACTCTCTCTCTTTCATTGCCATTTACTTTCATTATCTCATCTTATTTCACCTGGAAATTTTACTAGATTTCCATTCTGTTATATATCTCTCAATCTGCTTTTAGAATAAGTATTTTATCATGGCTCAAAATATAGCATCCGTTCGGACTGGTGCTCCTCAGTGCCAGGACCGCAGCCACACCCAAAGTCACACTAATGCAGCTCATACTAATCCAAATCAAAAGGCAGGACTGCTGGACAAAATCAAAGAGATGCTTCCTGGAGGCCAGACTCAAGCTGCTCATTCTAATCCGAATCAACAAACGGGGCTGATGGATAGAATCAAACAGATGATTCCTGGAGGCCAGACTCAGTCTCATACTGCTCATTCTACTTCCACTCAGAAGCCTGGGCTTGTGGATAAAGTCAAAGAGATGCTTCCCGGAAGCCAGACTCAAACTGCTAATTCCAATCCAAATCAAAAAACGGGGTTGATGGATAGAATCAAACAGATGATTCCCGGAGGCCAGACTCAGTCTCAGACTGCTCATTCTACTTCCACTCAGAAGCCTGGGGTTGTGGATAAAGTCAAAGACATGCTTCCTGGAAGCCAGACTCAAACTGGTAATTCCAATCCAAATCAGAAGGCGGGGATGGTGGATAAAATCAAAGAAATGATTCCCGGAGGCCAGACTCAGACTCAGTCTCACACTGCTCATTCGAGTTCCACTCAGAAGCCGGGGCTCGTGGATAAATTCAAAGACACCCTTCCCGGAAGCCAGACTCAAACTGGTAATTCCAATCCAAATCAGAAGGCGGGGATGGTGGATAAAATCAAAGAGAAGAATCCCAGAGGCCAAAGCAAGTGATGAGGAAGGTGAAGGGCAAGAGGAAGAGCAGACGCATGAGCATTTATGTTAGTGCTAATAAGGACTCCGGCCATCCGTTCGTGTAGCTTTTCCCTTGAGAATTGACCGATAATAGTTAGTGTGTTGGAATAATATGAATAGTGTGTTAGAATAGACAAGTGCGATATGCATGTGAGCGGATCAGCATGCCGTGTAGGATAGTATTTGGTTGGGAGGTGATTTGCAATTGTGTTTGGTTGTATGTAGCAGTTTGACTTGTTTTAATATCTATACAAAGTTTTAAACGTTTCTGGCCATCCCTCCGTATTGCTTTTTTGTTGTGAATTGACCGATAATAACCATCATGCTGATATGAATAGTGACTGTTAAAATAGAGAAGTACGATATGAATGTCACCCGATTGGCATTTAGTTCAAAGGGTGGTAAGATAGTATTTAGTTAGGAGGAGACTGTTAATTGTGTTTAGTTGTATGTTGCAGTTTGATTTGGTTTAATATTTCTACATATTTTAAATATTTTCAACCTGTTATGTAGGTTATGAGAGTTTTATTTATTATTAAACAAATGAAATTATCAGCTGGATGTACTCGCTAGATCCTATAAAGTCCAACGAAATATAATTAAATCCAACGAGATGAGATTACTTAAAATATAATGAAGTCCAACGAAAAACACTCTTTGGTATCGTGACTCCGAGATGGCCTTCATCCTTGACATAACATGGATCAACATTGCTGACAGTCTCATATCACCGACTAGAATGTATTCGTAAGTTGTGTAATTCCTCCTGGTGAGAAGGATCAAAAGGCGATCAAACGTAAGTGAAGCGTGGAAAGTGAAAGCGAAGAATATAAAAGAGGACGAAGATACAAGTTTGATGTTTTCATAAATCGATCGATGTCACTTCAAAAAAATGCTATTATTCTCTTTCATCGTGAATATTCTCCACTTAACCCCAAAAAGAACCCCAAAGCATCGGCATATCAATCTTCGGTATTGAAGGTCTCACCAAAGACTCACCCAAGATTCAAAGAGAATGATGAAGGATTAAACACACATGGATCCATTCGGGATAGCATTCATATACTCCATTAACTACAACTTACTATTATCAATATGTAAAACAATACACATACATATCCCAATATCACATAAGTGACACAAGATAGATTAGAATTGTTGCATCTTTATTATGTCTTCCATTCCATTGAACACAAGCATACATTAAGCATGCTATTGTAATGTTCATGACTTGGCTAGTCTAGGAAACATTGCTAATGTGTGTGTAGGATCAAAGGTTTACAACATATAAATGATCATGCAAATAATAAACGCGACAAAGGACTGCAAAATTTGTATTATGATATCTTTGTGGATTACAAAATGGCCGAATGCGGTTGAATAAACTGACAATACTCGGCTAGATCAACATACAAAGGATCTTAGCCGGAATAAAAATAAGCAACTACGGCTGAACAAAATAACAACACTCGGCTAGATCAAAACACAAAAGGATCTTAGCTGGAATACAAATAAGCAAGTAAAAGATAATACCCGGAATATGGGAGCACTGCAGAATCAATGAAGAATGATGGAAGACCTAGATGATCTTTTCGGTGACTAGGATGTGTCTTTCAACACCAAAATCAGTCAACTGGTGTCTTCCTCTTGGAATACACTGAACTATCTCTCCTGAGATGCGCCTCTTCTCCTCAATGACAAGTCATAATCTGCATAATGATGAATTAGGTCGCTGACCTTTCCTTTATAGCTTTCCAAAACCCTAGATCATGCCAAAACCCTAATTCACTGTTGACTTCCAAAACCCTAAATCATTGCTGAAACCTTAATTCACTGTTGACTTCTATTTTTAGCTCATAATGACTTAAAAGCGCTTTTAACCCTTTTTAGTTCAATGTCACTTTCCGAATATAACACATGTGACTGGAGTGACCTCTAGTAACCCTGTTTACCCCTCTTTGGCCCTGGCTATAGTCTAACGGGGTGGTTTAGACCATTAAGCCTCCTCTTTGGAGCTCTTATTTGGAAAGGGACATTACAGTCCTCCCTTCCCGAAATTGCTTGTCCTCAAGCAATACCAGTGCAGGGTGTTGCAACACCTGCTCGCTCTCCTAAGTAGTGTTCTCTAATGGAAGCCCTCTCCATCTAATCAAACACTCTCTGATGAACCTGCTCCTCAGTTTCCACTCCCAGAACTCCAAAACCTCCTCCGAAACTAACTCCAACTGTCCCTCCTCATCCAATGGGGGAAGCTCCTCTGATGTGCTAATGAATTGTCTCACTGCCTTTTTTAGGCAAGACACGTGGAACATGTTATGAATCTTGCTCCCGTCTGGAAGCTCTAGCTCGTAAGCAACCTCACCTACTCGACTCATGATCCTTTAAGGACCATAAAACCTGGGCTTGATCTTCTTGGCCCCACTCTTCTTCAAAGATGACTGTCTGTAGGGTTGGAGTCTCAAGAAAACTAAACCTCCAACCTCAAAGCTGCGCTCTATCCTATGCCTGTCCACACTTATCTTCTGTTGTTTTTGCGCCGTCTACGGGTTCTCTTTCAACAACTTGAGAATCTCCTAACTCTCTATGATCTAATCCTTGGCCTTGGGAGGTCTGCTCTCCCCGAAGACCAAGTCTACCAAAGTGGGAGCATCATATCCATACAATGCTCGGAAGGGTGTCATACCAATGGACATGTGGAAGGTGGTGTTGTAGCAATGTTCTCCTAAATGTAACCACTTTACCCACATTCTCTGTTGTCCTCCTACATAGTTCCTCAAATACTCTTCAACCCACTTGTTGACAATATCGGTCTTCCCATCTCTCTGAGCGTGATAGCTGGTGCTAGGTGTCAACTTTTTCCCCACCAATCGAAACACATCTCTCCAAAATGTCCCTATGAATCGACTGTCCCTGTCACTGACGATGTTCTTTGGCAACCCATGAAGTCTGAATACCTCCCTAAAGAAAATCTCCGCTACTTGAATTCTGCTGTACTTTTTCGGTATGTCATAGAAGTGAGCAAAATTGGTCAATATGTCGACCATTACATAGATACAATCCTTACCCTGGACCTTGGGTAGACCTGTGATGAAGTCCATAGATATACTCTCCCATTTCTTCTCTGGAATGGGGAGTGGTTGAAGTAGCCCTGCTGGAAGAGCATGCTCTGACTTGTTCTGCTGACAAGTCACACAATCACTGACGTGTCTCATAACGTCTTGTTTAAGGCCCTTCCATGAGAACCTATCTTTGATCTGTCTATAGGTTTTGAAAAACCCTTGATGGCCTGCTAGAGGTGAATCATGAACTACGGTGAGGATCTTCTTCTTAAGCTCTGAATCTAGCTCCAAGTAGACTCTATCCTTGTAAATATGACATTGTCAATGACCCTATACCGATCATCTTGTATCTGCCCATTCATCACCTCACAAGAAAACTTGTTCTTGGAATATTCCACTAACAAGTGGGATTTCCAATCTGCTGAAATCTCCATCAAAGAACATGCTGCAGGTCTCCTTGATAGTGCATCGGCCACAATGTTCTTCTTCCCCTTGACATACTCTATGTCAAAGTCGAATGCTTATACCTTCGTCACCCATTTCTGTTGGTGCTCACTGAAGTCTTTTTGCTCAAGGAAATACTTCAAACTGTTGTGATTGGTTTTGACCATGAATTTGTTGCCCACAAAATATTGTCTGAACTTGGTCAAGGCATGCATGATTGCCAACATTTACTTGTCATAAATGGATTACAAGCTCTCAGGTTGACTAAGCTTCCGGCTCTCGAATACAATGGGGTGTCCTCCCTACATCAAAACTACAACGATCCCTTTGTCGGATGTGTCACACTCTAGTACAAATGGAAAGGTGAAGTCTGGTAGTGCCAAGACTGGAAAAGTGCCCATGACTTCCTTCATGTGATCAAATGATTCCTGTGATTTATCGATCCATATGAAGGCCCCATGCTTGGTAAGATCTGTCAGCGGTGCTCCAAGCTGAGAAAAACCCTGGACGAACCACTTTTAATAGCTGCACAACCAAAGGAAACTGCTCAATTTTGTCACGTTCTTGGGCGTCGACCAATCTAGAATGGCCCTGATCTTCTCTTGGTGCACATGTACCCCCTGTTCACTAATGATGTGGCCTAAGTAAAGCAACTCTGTCATACTGAAATCACACTTGGACTCTTTGGCATATAATGATTGTGCCTCCATGATGCTCAATACCTCATCCAGGTGCCTCATATTCTCTTGCCATGACTAGCTGTAGATCAATATGTCGTTGAAGAAAACCAAGACTAATTTCCTTAACTGATCCCTGAATATATGTTTCATGCAAGACTGGAATGTAGCGGGTGCATTGGTTAGCCCAAATGGCATAATCAGGAACTCAAAGTGTCCAAAATGACATCGAAATGTCATCTTCTCTATGTCCTACACTCGGATGTTGATCTGATGATATCCAGAGTGTAGATCAATTTTTGAGAAGAAAACTGCCCCATGCAGTTCATCCATCAACTCGTCAATGTGTGGGATAGGGTACCGGTTCTTGATGGTTTTCTTGCTCAAGGCTCAGTAATCAATGCACATCCTCATGGTGCCATTCTTCTTCAGAACTAAGACAACTGAAGAAGAAAATGGGTTGTTGCTTGGTTTGATGTGTCCCATCGCCAACAATTCCTTGATTGCCTTCTCTATCTCATCCTTGAACCTCCTAGGATAACGATAGGTTTGACCCCCTCCTCCTACTCAATGGTGTGCTCAAACCCACTGTCAGGTGGTCTCCCTGGTGGAATTGCCTCAAAGACCTATTGATGTCGTCCCAATAAATTCTTGATCTCTCTCTAGTATTGTTGTCGACCTTTTGAATCCTTCTGAGTAGTGATCAAGCATTATGCAACATATTCTACCTCCCCGTGTCTAAATATCCTCTCCATCCTCTTGGCTAAAACTGTCTTGGGTTCTCCTGTCGACATACCTCTTAGAACAACATTCTTCCCATCCTGATCTCTGAATCCCATTTCCACGGTTTGGTAGTTGGTAGTGATTTTTCCCAAGGTAATCATCCACTAAACTCCTAACACCACATCTTTGTTTGATAGGTCAACCACATAAAATGTGTCTTTCACTGTGTAGTTTCTTAACTTCGTCTCTAAGTTTGGAACTATGTCTAGACACTCCACCGTGTGGCCATCTGCTACTGCAACATCAAACCCCTCAAACTCCTCTGTCTGAAGTTCCCATCTCGATACTAGTGAAGCGTCGATGAAATTGTGGGTGGCCCCACCATCTATCAGGGAGATTTCCCGTTACCCCTAAATAATCCCTCTGATACGGAGGGTATCATACATGGGAACACCAGAAAGGGTCACTATGACACCTCCCTTTGCCAGTTTCCTCCTGTTAGCATGTTCTGGCGGTTTTGGGACTACTGGAGGATGGGCTCCTACCGATGTCGGTGGTCTATGGGGAGGATTCTCCTCTGTTGGTGCTGACTCCTCCTCTGAACTAGTGGATGCACTGTCTTTCTCCTACTCCTCACTGTCCATGCTATCTGTTGCTACCTCGATATAATGAATATCTCCCTTGCCCATGCACCTGTGGCTTGGGACCCAAGGATCTCTGCAGCTGAAGCAAAGCTTATTCCTCATAAGCTCTCACCTAGTGTCATCATCCAACTTCTCTTTTCCCTTCCATTCTCTCTGGAATGGCTTCCTGTCTTGATCACTCTGGGGAACAAATGGTTTGGAGAAAGTTTAGTCTTTGGCACTAAGTCTGCTAGATCTCGAGTGCGAAGGATGGCATCCTACAAAGTGGGAGGCTTGTATGCCTTCACCTATCCTCTCAAAGGCTCTGTGAGTCCTTCTGTGAATAGCATGATCAACCTGGGCTCTGATATATCTTTCACTGCCACGACTACCCACTGAAACTCTGTGATGAATGCCTCTGTTGTGCTAGTTTGTCTCAACTAGGATAGATCCCTGAAGTGTATCTCGAGATCCTTCTTGTCAAACCCGTCCATGAGCCTATTTGTAAACTTCCTATAGGAGGTGATGCGACTGTGACCCAATGTCACCAGTCCATGATACCACCATCGTGTGCCTCACCCTCCAAGTGTAAGGTTGCAAAACTGATGGTCTCTGTCTCGGTCATCTGGTTGAGCTTGTAATACGTGTCTAGCTTCTGTACGCAAGCTCTGGTGGTGTATTTGGACGATGCGTCGAAAGAAGGGATGGTGAGTTTCCCAACTTTTCAGATGAAATCGAGGTTATGCCCCTGCTGCTGTTGTGGTCCTCCCCTATGTGGCTCTCTGGGGCGGTTCCTGAGTCTGAGTCCATAATACTCGACTAAGGTCATGTCCTGATGGAAGTTATGACCCAATGCTGTGTACTCCCTCTTATACTCTGCAATGTCATTGGCATGAGTGGGTGGCCTATGTGCTATCAGTGGCGGTGCTTCTACCGGGGGTGCCCTCTAGAAACTGGGAAACAAGGGTCTGAGAATCCTACTTGCAGAGGTGTATGTGCGAGAGGGTGTCTGGGGTTTACTTCTTGCTCCCGAGTTACCCTGTGCTGCATGCGGGACTTGTGTATATGGGGTGCCCACTCTAGCCAATCTATCAACCACCTGTGCCAAGGACTGAGACATGGTCCATTGACTAGCTAACATATTGTTGATAACCTGTATGAAAGTTGCCTCTAGATCTATGGGGGCCTTGCCACTACCCTCTGGTTGCTTATATCTGTCTCCTAACATCCTCTCTGCCTCACGTTCGACCCTTCTCTCTGCTTCTCTATGTGCCTCTTCCTCTGAGCTAGGAGGAAAAGAGGGAAAATCAAGCCTATGCCTTCGTTCCTGATGCCTGTTGTAAGTGACATATTCGTCACCTACGTGTTCATGACCCTCTGGGTCTTCTGATGTACTCATTGTCTTTAGTCACAGGCTGGCAGGACTAAAGCTTTGATACCACTGTAATGTTCCTGACTTGGCTAGTCTAGGAAATGTTGCTAATGTGTGTGTAGGATCAAAGGTTTACAACATATAAATGATCATACAAATAATAAACGCGAAAAAGGAATGCAAAGTTTGTATTATCACATCTATGTGGATTACAAAATAGCCGAATGAGGCTGAATAAACTGACAATACTCGACTAGATCAATAGATAAAGGATCTTAGCCATAATACAAATAAGCAATTGCGACTGAATAAAATAACAACACTCAGCTAGATCAAAAGACAAAAGGATCTTAGACGTAATACAAATAAGCAACTAAAAGATAATACCCAGAATATTGGAGAACTGTGGAATCAATGAAGAATGATGGAAGACCTGGATGATCTTCTTGGTGACTAGGGTGTGTCTTTCAACACCGCAATCAACGAACTGGTGTCTTTCTCCTGGAATACATTGAACTATCTCTCCTTAGATGCGCCTCTTCTCCTCAATGACAAGTCATAATCTGCATAATGATGAATTAGGTCGTTGGCCCTTCCTTTATAGCTTTCCAAAACCATAAATCATGCTGAAACCCTAATTCACTATTGAATTCCAAAACCCTAAATCACTATTGAAATGCTAATTCACTATTGACTTCTATTTTTAGCTCATAATGAATTAAAAGTGCTTTTAACCCTTTTTAGTTCAATGTCACTTTCTGAATATAACACCTATGATTGGAGTGACCTCTAGTAACCCTGTTTACCCCTCTTTGGCCCTGGCTATAGTCTAACGGGGCGGTTTAGACCATTAAGCCTCCTCTCTGGAGCTCCTATTTGGAAAGGGACATTACAACTATATTAAACACCAATAGTCTTATCTCCTCTTTAGATAGTTCTCCATAATAAGCACATTGTGCCATGCACATTCATTTTTACCTTAGACCAATGACGAACTCAAACTTATATTTAGAAGCATTACAGTATTACAATATTACCAAGGCTCAGACCAAGCTCGACACACAACAAACAACAACTCAATGAATCCTCTACATGAGTATCTAATTCTATTTATGATGATGTTGCTTCCTTTTCTAGCTTTCTCTACTTGGGAGCTTTGTCTCTTTCAATCTTACTTCACTTGCTCTATTGACAAACTGTCTTGCATGCTTGCAGTCCACATAGCCTTCTGGAATCAGGACAATCTTAACTGCCTCACCATCTCATCTTTTGTAAGATCCAAGTTCCCTTCTGCTACTAGTAGTAATCATTTGAGAAGATTTATCGATCATTCATTTCTTGATTTTACCTTGCGTCTTCTTGATTTTCAACACAACTTATAAAAATTGGACCGACACACACTTGGTAGACTTCAAACTTGGTGTGGCACATACTTCTTGTCATTCTCTGCACATTAGCTTAGTCATGCACAAAACTGGAATGGGCACATGCAAAATTTGGAACGAACACGCACAACTTCATTTTTATGCACACACGAGATTGTTATCTACTTCCCAACATGCCCCCACCACTATTATTTGGATCGTCCTTGAACCAACTCTTTCATGGAATTACCGTCGCAATGGATGTGATAGTGCTTCTGAGTCCTTGCATGAATTCCCTAAACTGGCTCTCAAATTGATTAAGGTCTCCCTAGATCCTGTGTAAGATGAACATTTTCCTCAGCTTCTACTGTTGTGACTTAATAAGCTGTCAGATATGTTGTGTTTATTTTCTCAATGAGAGGGTGAGAAACAATTTGTGCATTTGAGACTTGTGTAAACAAGATCAAGGCCTTATCGATCGTGGAAGTGATAACAAGTACCCACTATGTAAGAGGATGAGTAAAAGGTGGATGCATAGGGTGACTATCTTGCTCTTCTAAAAAAGAGGGAAGTCAATCAAGGAGAGAATGTCGAATTTTCTAAGGGATTGGGCCCACTCTTGGGTGAGCACTAAGGGCTTACCATCTACACTTTGAACAATGTGGGCATAATTGTGGAAGGATAAGTTAGGGAACTGCACGAGATTATGTTAATGGGTTCTAAATCCCTTTAACTCAACAACAGGAACCAAACCTGCCACCGAGGCCCAATTAGACTCTGCAACGTTTAATGGTGGAATGGTTCTCCAGATCTTGTGATCCGGCAAACTAATCGATGGGATTTACGTTTTCTTGTGAAGGTTTCTCCTTCAGTTCAGACGTTCTTTTTTTTGTTGTGTATTCTCTCTTAGGTAGGACTGATGTAAGATGAAAGCCGGTATAAACCAAATCAGTGAAAAAGTGGAAACAAGTTTGACTACTGGATAAGAGGTCAAGCTTGGGATAACCCTTTACTCTATCATGCAGGAAATGATCATCTACCACAAACCTAGTACTAATACGTTAACCATGTGAGTATTCCAATTATTGACTGAGATACAAATTATCAGAAGAAAACATGTATGTGACAAACGATGGCAAGTAAAATAATTTTATCAACCCTAATCATCAATCACATAATAACACAAATATTTATTTTCATCATTAAAGAAAGAACTGTAAAACATTGCATCATATAAATTATCAATAGATTTAGTAGCTCTTACTCATTACAACATTCATTCATGAGATGAAATAGGAAATAGTTCTTCTCCACATCCAATCATACATGCATTTGATGAAAACATACACTTGTCTCTGGTCCAAAAGGACTTCTCAATTAAAGGTAGCTCCGAAATAGTTCTTAACAAAAAAAAATGAGAGTTTCTTGCAACAACCATCAACCCCTAACTTAATCAGTCGATGCCTTATTTATAACATAAAATTAACTAAAAATAACAACTAAAGTGCAGATAAGAAAAACAAAATTCACCACATGGCATTCTTTTTGTCAGTTTTTCTAAGAGTCATCTCAAGAAATCAATTAAGAGGGTGACTCTTCTCGTATTCTAACCACTTGATGAACAAATCCTCACAGGTGTTGGCGTATGGTAATCTATGATGTTACATCGGGGCTGAGTGAATCTCTCTTATCTCTACCGCATGTGCCTGATACTTCACTATACTGGCACTTAACTACTGCAGCATAGCCTGAGCTTTGATTGGGTGCTCCGTGAACTTTCCCACCTGACCTAGCGCCATATATATAACCTTAGATATCTCCTTGGCCCATAATGAGTTTTTCTCGGTGTGCGACTTGACTATGTCGCACAAGTCAACAAAGTCATCAGGCATGCCAAACTCGGGGAGACCGATGTCTTTCCTTACCCGGTTGATCTTGGTCCAATTTTTCTCGCACTTGGCCCACTTTTCCTGAATCTCCCGATGAGGTTCCCAAGCCATTTTTGCCCAATAATCGGTCGATTTCCTTATGTGATCAATGCTACTTTCTTTTAACACCCGGATGTCGTGTTCCTCTATATCCTGGCCCTATTGGACTGCACTGATTTAGGCGAGTCTCTCCATGGATTATTGCACTTTCTCGTATCACTGCTCCATATCTTTGCACGTCGCAAGTGCCATGAGGGTGTCTACCTGGAGCTCAGTTATCCTTGCAGTGAAAAGGTGTTGCTCATATGTAAAATTGATGTAAGCCTCCTGAAATTGGATCCTTAGGAACACTGTGACCTGTGTGGTGTCCTGATAGTAATTCGCCAAGTAGCACAAATGTTCCAATTCTTTTAGGGAAGTGACCAACTCCTTCTCATATCTTTTAGCTCTATCGAGGGTGGCATATGTGATTTCCATTCCTACGCTGATGAGTTCATATGTCTTAGCATGCTTTGTGTTGATCAAATGTTCCTCTATAGTGATGAGGATGGAGCGATCTAAAGTGATCCTCCTCTTCTTGGTGGTTCTCTAGACGATATCCTTCCTTTTCCAATCATAAGATATGGCATGTATGTCGGCTACTTCATCCATGGGTTCATGAATCTGTTGATCCCCCCATGTGAGTGTATTTCCTAGACTCCTGATGGTATATACTTGTTCAGGGCTAGGTTCTTGAGCTTCATCCTTGTGTTCTGAAGGAAAGACTTATGTCTATCTCTCATTGGGGTTTTGTGCACCGATTGAAATTGAAGCATCGGGGGTATGTTTGGTAATTACTTTATCATTGGTCATTGAATCGTCGATTCCTTGCTGCGGTACTTCTTCATCTTGTTCGATTTGTGGGAGCCCTTCTTTCGGATTGTCTGCTTGGATTTCTGGTGCATTGGGTAGCTTGGTGTCTAGGCCGCTCTCGACTTCTTTCTCGTTCTGTGGAACCCCCTGAACTTGAGTATCGGGGAGAGGGGAAGATTCCTTCTCTGGTCCCTTTTATTCTTCGATATGTACCAGGTTCACAAGAGATACTTTTGGGCTCTCATCATCATCATAGATCTTTGTCAGCTCACTTAAGGGGTTTGACACAGTGGTCCTCCCCGATGATCCGACTATCTCTGGCTGAAACAAAACACCTGTCGCCAATCTAGCCGATAGTGTTGTTAATTCAAGGTCATCTAACCCAGTAATTTCATCAAGGTCTATGAATTCAGGGCCTCTTGGTCCCATCTGGCTTTCATCCGAGCTGTTGGTAGGGAGCCTTGGCATATTTATGATGTTCGGGTCATCTTGCAGTTGATCAATTATCCATTGCACATGTTCTAACATGAGTAAAATCCTCTCCCACACGTCCTGAATCTCGGGGAGATCTCTTCTTTGCATCGGGGCTACCTGGGGCATCTCTGTTGTTTCGGCCACTACCTAGGGAACTGCTGCTTCGGCCACTATCATTTCTTCTCTAGCACCGAGGGCCCCTTGAGCGGAATGTTCTAGGATTGTCGCATGTTCATCCAAGCTCATGGCTTTGAACCTGGTCATCATAGGGTCGGCCATCCTTGCAACGATTTCATCCCAATCCTGAGCATTGTCCGTGAAGACCTCATCTTCAAACTTGTCATGGGCATATGGCCAGCAGGACGACACTTGCGATGCATGATTCAAGGCTAAACCCCTTAGTTCATATTTTTGAAAACGCCTGGTCTGGAAGCGGAACTCCAATTGGCTCAATCCTTCTTGCTTGGCTTGAGTGATGTCTTTTACTAGGTAGAAACCTATATGGAATCCATAAGGTATAAATGCCCGCTTCATATCTTTCACTAAGGTAGCATTGTAACCTTGTAGGATGGTTTGGTAGCATATTTCCACCACAACAAGCCGGTCGAGGATATGTGCTGGTAGGAGATGAGGTACTACAGTGGCCCTGCAAACCCTGATGTAGGTATCGCGCTCATCCAAATACCAGTGACCAACCTTTGATATCATCTTCTTGGCTGCAACCGATAGTCTTAGACATTCTTTCTTGAAAACATTAAAATGAATGCATGTGATGAATTCATGGCAGATGAGGGAGTAGGATGTTTTGCACTTATTCTCCCATAAGAAGCTGAAGTAAACGTGGAACGGGAGTTCTAAGGTGTTCCATCTCAAGTTCATGCCGACAAAGACATTTCTGGCGCACATGACATCTAGTAAATAGGAAACCATGTAGAAGGATGGAGTCTCTCCTTCTTTCGACGTCTGAGCCTGTTGTATGTAGATGCTCAGCTGCTTTGAAATGATGGCTCCCCAGTTTAAATATCTCCCTAAAATGACCACTATGTAAGCTACAGGCATCCATGCTTCTAAAAACCTGGAACAGTATTTCTTCCCATACAACCAACAGATGAGAGTCATGAGATAGATATACGACTCCCTTAAGTTGGCCGTCTAGTACTAGCCGGAGGTCCGATTGTGTATTTTTTATCTTCTCTCCACCATGAATCCATCACTCGACCAGTGTCGTGATGCTCATAGAAGTTTACAATGAAATTGATGTTTAGTCTCTCCTCTGGGTCTCTAAGATTGTAGTAACTCTGCACCTCTACCGGAAGGAAAACCCCGACACACTCACCATTGACATCATTAATCAAACATTTTTGTGTGTTTGTGTGGTTGATGAGACACTTCAAGAGTTCTGTGTAGGGGAAAACTGGATTTCTTCTTGCCACCATGTGCAGGTATGATCTTCGAATATTCAAAAAAAAATCATCATCGAGCTTTCTCATATCGGGGTCGCTGTGCGGGATATATTCTGAGAATTCTTCCTGGCTGATCTTCTTGAAGAGTTCTCCCCAGTGCGAGAGTACCGGTTTGGTCCCTGTGCTTTCCTCTGGTTCTCCAAAGGATAGAGGTTGAGTGAACACCTTCTTGGTAGATGTCCTGATGACTGGTTTCAGCCTTAGGGAAAATTCTAATTGTTTTGCGGCCGCTAGGGAAGAGCCTTCTCCTACCTCTGGTTCCTTTAGCTTCATTGCTCTCGGAGATCACCTGGTGGTTGGTTTTCTTGAAGGAATTGTTCCTGCAATTGAAACAATCCTTTAGGGCCTGTGTATAGAGATTCATTAGGTAAAAATGTATATATGAAGTGAAAACACAAAAAATACAGACTGGTACATACTTGTAATGCTTGCTAAACCTTGTTGTTTGATACTCACGGGATCTCGAAAGATTTTGAATTGCTAGTCTTGCTTCTCTGGATGCTTTGAAACTATTTTGCATGCAGAATTGTCTCGTTTACAATGGATCAAGAGAATTTAAATGGGGAAGAACTTACCATGTCGTATCAACCAATTAATTCGGGTGATGAGTGAAATTCAAACAAATCTACCATCGAATTTCTGCAACTTAATTCATCGTGGGTTGACAGTGGAGGCGCGGAGGGTGATGTGTTCTATCGGTAATTTCAAACGATTTTTTTTATTCACACACGAAGTAGCAACTAATGTGAGATTTGGCATTAATTAACCTCTTACAATATGAGAATCTAATCGTATCTATCGCTAAAATGTCCCATCGTGTTGCTTTCCTAGTGGGCGAATCGGGGATCGACAATGTGTTATGGGTGTTTTCTTTGATATTCTTCTGCGAAAAACCTATGACGCCGATCTATTTCATCGTATGGTGATGATGTGGTGAAACTATCTTGGGACACATGGCCATGAAGATTGGTGACTTAAATCACGAGTATTAGTCGAAGTCGAGACTTTCTTCAAGTTGTGCGTTCTTAAACTAAACCTGGGATCGCTGATGTCGAAAATCTATCGAGGATCGGTGATCGGGGATAAACCTATCACGTATTTTCCTTTGGGTATTCAAAAAAATGTCGATGCCGAAAATATCCGGGAATCGATGATCGGGGAAAACTCCTTAGTGTGGTCGCAATGTTCATTGTGATTCAGTTTTCTTCAATTCCAACAAGCACGTCGGGTATCGACTATCGACGATATCATTTCCTTTCCTTTTAAACATTACTCCCTTCGCCTTTTACTGATGCTGAAGGGGATTGATTGTCGATGATATTCATATGTGGTACTTCTCATGAAACAAAAACTTCCTTTCGCCGATATTGATGAAGATCAATGCTCAACGACTGAGGTTTTTCGAGTGATTCCTTTTCACCTTTTAATTTCTTTCGATGTTGAATTTTGAGTGTGTTGGGTGAAGTGTTTTAACTGTCAATTCCTTAAGTATTATGACTTTTTAATTTATGTATTTAAACATACCTTAATAGCTAATGAGAATTAAGAGAACAAACAAAGTCACAACATTTATCAAAAGAAAATTGAATTCAGATAGTGCAAAATTAAGTGGTACCCAAAAAGTGAAAATTTGACATAGGTTTTTTTTAGGGTGTGTTGAGTGCTCAACATGTTGCAGACATCGTAATCAATGAATTGGACATCCTTCACTCTCCTCGTTTGGGAGCCTGTGAAACTCACATGCTAAGGGAATGTCGTCTCTACTGTATGTCGGTCTCTGACAATCTTGGATCTATTCCGGCCATGTGGTCTTCTTGATCAAGCCATGGGAATTATTTCTCTTGGGTTTTGTGGTAGGCTACTGCTAGGTGAAAGAGGTTGATACTTTCACTCACCTTTACTGTTAATGTGCCCTTCTTACCAAGATTGTGGACCCTTTTTTATGAACCAAGGAAGGTCGGCACTGAGTTGGCCAGTACTGAGTTGAAAACTGGAAAGTTACCAAGCGAGTACAATGAAACAACTAGGAGGTGTGATGAGGGAATTAAGAACTTAGGGTGTCGTAGGGTAACTGCCAGTTTTCTTTGGTTCACTCATATTTATATTATCTTGACAATCCCATCAATCTATAAATGATCGAAAGTTGTGTGAGACACCTGGGTTGGATTTTGTGATCCGTGAAATGTATCAATCATTTTTCATTAATGGCACATGATGACCAATTTTACCGCCAAACAGGTGGAATCTTTGGGGTGGTTGTAGCATTTATTATTTATGTCCCCATTAATGGTCTTTCCCACATGTACCATATGATGGACATGTCATTGTCTTAATTCATGAGAAAACTGAAACTGTAGAACCTTAATAGTGGCAGGGTCATCTCTGTACATGCACATGTGTGATCCTTTGAGGGTGTCGCACATGTTTCCTTCACACCCCGATGTGGGTCCCCCTTGGTTACTTTATCATAATGACCCCTGGTGGGCCACAACATATCTTCACTCATATCCATCCTACCTATTTCATCCACTAAGTATCCATGACTATGTTATTCTTATGGGCTTTGTTTGTTTCCTCAATGGGGTTAGCTGTGAAGGGATAGGCCGATGTTTTTTGTTCTACCACAAACTTTGTAGAGAGATCCATTTCTTGTGCATGTGAATCCTTTACACATGTCATGGAAACCCCAAGTTTCAAGGGAGCACTCTTCTTTCTGAGTATCCCATGAGGGGCCCCTAGGTGTCTGTTGCATGTTTGATGCTGGTGCATGGCTATCGATTACCAGTCAAATGAACACATGTAGTGGCGATCATCCACATTGGGTTTGAACCTTTCCCACATAGATTCTTTGATCACAAACATTGTCTATAAGGTTCTCAATGAGCGACCCACCATCGCATATGAATTCCTATGAGCACTGTATCAAGGGGATTCTCCCTATGATGTTTGAGAATGTGTTGTATCCAAGAAATAAATTTGTCCAGTGATTCTGACCCATCGTACCAATAGGAGCCCAACTCTTCCTCACGCGTGTTCGTGAAGATATGCCCGCACCTTATTTTTGAAAATTCATATAACTTATGTTTCCATCTTTCCATGGTGTCTTCAAAGGCAGTGTCATAAGACTTGACACTTATCCAACTAAATTATCCATCCGTGGTGGGGTTGATATCAACCTCTCTGCACTCGATGATCTTGAAGATGTTTTCAATAACCAAGCTTCATGCATCCTCATCCACTAGCTCATTGTATATGTCCCATTCATTTGGATCTAGTGGTGCAACTATGCATAGGGTTTTTGTCTAAAATGACATCTACCTTTTCTTCAAGTTTAGCACTACATTATTATTGAAGGCCCGGTCAATCCAAAGAAGTGCAGGGTATGGGTTAGAGTCATCCATAATATCTATGACCTCAAATTCATCCTTTGTATTTACTCATTCTATATCCACTTCAACTTGATCCAGTGGGCCTATCAGATAGATCTTGTACTGATTTTCCAACTACAATTGAATAAGCGACGATACTAGACTTGACTTCCCCATCAAATTCCAAGATTTCTTTGAAAAAGGTTCACGTTGGAACCCAAATCCAATATGACTCCATCCATATCATAGCCACCAAGCTCAGTCATCATCTTGAAATGTATGCCAATGTGTTTTTTCTTGTTGACCTGACACATCACCCTTTCTGGTAAGGGAGTTGATATGGTTTTCTCTGTTATCTACTTCCCTATACAAGTGGCTAGGATCTTTGTCAACATTTTTGCAACGTCGGGACTTACTTACTTAATAAAAATGTAAGAACTTACTTACTTGATCCTCTGTGTTTGTCTTGCGACCCAAGTTGTGCAATGATTCCTTGTGCTCTACACACTTCAATTCTTCAAGATCTTGTTCCTACATTTCCCTTTTCTCGACACATTACAACTATTACTTCATGCGCACTTCTTCCATCAACCTCTACTTGCTGCACTACAACTCCTCGTTCATATGGGCTTCCTCCAACAACTGTTGCATCACATGTTGTAGCTCTTCCTAGAAGTGAGCCTCTTCTAGGAACCTTTGGGTATCCCTATGCACCTCATCGTGGATCCAAGGAACAAGCCTCCTCAAGAAACCTTGATCCAAATGCATTTTAGTGACCTCCCACCTATTCCAACTGGTTCATTTTGGTTGTTTCTTAGTTTCGCAGTTTTTCCTAGTTTTTAGGTCTCTAACTTCCGGGGCCGTTTTGAGGCCCTAAAAAACGTTTTTAGGGCTCACCATGATTAGATTGTAAACTAAGTCAGAGTTTGACGGAAAGATGTGTATTCCTTGGATAGACCTTTCCAATGGGATATCGTGCGCCTAAAACAGAGATCGTATGAAAAAGTTAGGATCCCGAGAAGTTGATGTACTAGCTTACCCAACGGGGCCCACATGACTTTTCGTGCTTCATCTCCTAGGGTTAGGTTTTTGGATGTATAGGGTTTTGGAATTCATATTTATTGTAGAAATTCATTCACATCCTCATTTTAATCATCTTCTTGCAAATGAGCACAACTGTCACATCTCTTCTTAGAGATAAGCCGCCACCATTCCAGCATGCTTATTTGTCCATTGCATTTTACAGTTTCAACTTATTTCCTTATTGACTAGAAAACGAGTTTTACTATATCTCTGTTATTCTGTGTTAAGCATATTTTAATAATATGTATTCATTTTGTTTTTCTCATAAAATTTGGATCAATGGTATTAGAGAGGTCTTCTCCTTGTCTTCTTAATGCATGTTCCCAACGAGGTCAAGGTACATAGAATTGGGTCTCGATCTTGTTTCTCTTGAGGAAAAAAGCTATCGCACACCCAAGCGACCTCTCATGGCAGGAGAAAATAAAGATGAAGGGACATGAGATCCTCTCAAAATGTTGCTTGAGGAATCCCTCACACAACAGAGGAATGAGATGATGGATAGTTTCGTGCAAATCCTTCGACGTCTACCAACATGCAATGCATATTCCTCGAGCGGAGGTGTCGCCCCCTTAAAGGTACAAACCAACTTTGATATTCCTATATTTGAAGGTCAGATAGACACAAATTTTGTAGACTAGTGGTTGAATCTACTAGAAGGGTATTTTTCTGTCCATAACTTTTCGAACAGAGAAAATATTACTTTTGTGCTCCTTAAAGTCGTTCCCCATGTCAAAGATTAGTGGGAAACTTTCTGTGAGCAAAAGGAAACAAAGGAAACCTCATTATTTACAGTCGCGACCACCTGGGAATCCTTCAGGGATGCTATTAAGGAACAATACTACCCTGTTGGAAGTTATGACGACTTGTATACCAAATGGACCACACTGCGGCAAGAAAGAGACCAAGCAGTGCCAAAGTTCACAAATATCTTCCATACCTTACGCACCAAGCTAGGTATCAAATATTTGGAGTGAAATATGGTGGTCATGTATCACGGTGCTCTTTATACATACATATAGACCAAAATGGAATTTCTAGAAATCTCGTCCTTGGGTGCGGCCTATCAATATGCCGTAAAAATCGAGCAGAAGCTCAAACAAAAGATGCAACAATTTGGGCTTGGGAATCCCTCATATAAAAAGAGAGGAAAGGGCGGCCCCAACCCAAAGAACAAAGGACAAAGAAAATATGCATAGTATCAAGAAAACCAATCCAAGAAACAAGAAAATAAGGACACTAGAAAGACAAAGAAAGATACCGGGAAGTGACGTGACTTCCATAAGAGTCCTTGGCATAAAAATATTGATTGTCGCTCAAAGAATTCGCTGGTGGTTGAAGTGAAAGCCTATGAATCATATGTAGGTTCAGACTCCGAGTCAGAACCAAAAAGGGGAAGACAGATCATTGACACAGAACCCAATTCCACCGTTTCTACCACCAAGCTCCATCCTAGTGAACTAGATGAGACATAAGAAGGTGAGCACCTTTTCCATTTATAGATGTGGGTAAAAGGCACCCTGCTACACTTCATCGTTGATAGAGGTAGCTAGAAGAACCTCATATCAACAAAGGTCATCAAGCGACTGACCCTACCGACAATGTCGCACCCTCATCCCTACACCATTGGATGGCTCTGCCAATGAGTGATCTCTGTGTTAGCTAACAGTGTCGATTGTCATATGACATCAAGACCTTCAAAGACGAGGTATTGTGTGATGTTGATCCTCTTGAATTTTGTAATGTTATTTTGGGCCAACTTTATTTATGGAAATGTTATGTTGTATATGAGTCTATGCCTCATAGTGTTATTATTACTTTGAACATGAAATTGTACAGTATACCCAAGGCATTCCCTCCTAATGTTATTTCCTTGGTCTTTTCCAAGAAATGGAGATAGGTCATCTCTCAGACCGAGAAATTTTTCTTGTTCATGATTCACTCTCAGAGTGAGTGAAAGATCGCAGCCACATCCAGGGCCTCTATGACCGATGTCTCCACACAATAGAAGCAAGTGGGTAAGGTCATGGAATAATACTAAGATATCTTCTCCTCACCTACTAGGATACCTCTGCACTGTTAGGTCAATCATCCCATCGATCTGATCCTAGGAGAACCACTTCCCAATGGGCCAGTCTATCGTCGCTCTTTGTTAGAAAATGAGATCAAGATCCAGATCCATGAAATGATCCACAAAGGGCACATTCGTCCAAGCTCATCACCTTGTGGGAGCCCGATCTTGCTCATGCAAAATAAATACGAGACCTGACGACTCTGCATTGATTACTGGGCCCTGAATAAGATCACAATCCGAAACCAGTACCTGATTCCCTGAATCGACGACCTCCTTGATCAACTCACAGGGGCCAAATACTTTAGTAAGATTGATCTGAAGTCTAGATACCACCAATTCCCAATAGAACAGACAGATGTATGGAAGACCACCTTCAAGTCAAAAGAAGTTCTTTTTGAATGGTTGGCCATGCCCTTTGGTTTGAAAAATTATCCAACAAATTTTATGAGGATGATGGAAGATATCCTGCGACCTTTCACTAATACTTTGGTAGTGTTTTATTTGGATGACATCTTCATCTATAACAAGACTTGGGAGGAACACTTGCAACATATTTAGCAGGTTCTGCACACCCTGCGACAACACAAACTACATGCAAACTTGGAAAAATGATCCTTTGGCATGGATAGGGTCCATTAATTAGAAGACATCATTGATGAACATGGTGTTCATATGGATCCAACCAAGATCCATGTCATTCATGACTGGCCAGCCCCAACCACACTCACTGAGCTTCAGATCTTCTTGTGCCTTGCCAATTTCTATCGTTGGTTCGTGTTGGGATTCTCTCGTATTGCATGGGCCCTCAGCCAAGTAACCAGGGGTGGAAGTAAGGTAAAATTTGTGTGGGGCCTATTCCAACAAAAATCCTTCGATGAATTGAAGCAACATTTGCGCTCATCCCCAATATTTTCATTACCGGACCTACACCATCCCTTTGAGATCGAGACAAATGCTTTAGACTATATTGTGGGCATTGTTCTCACTCAACACATCCACTCCATGGCATATCATAGTGAGACACTATCATATGTTGTCCGTAAGTACCATATCATAGTGAGACACTATTAGATGTTGTCCATAAGAATTTGTCTCATATCAGAATGATGGATCAGAGTTGGTGGATACATTTATTGCATGGATACAACTCATTCCCAAGTATCAAGGGACTCGTGCACTTGATACAATACTCCTTATAATTTCTGCACGTTGGTGAGATGCACATCAATATTCATATCATGAATGGGCATATATTGAAGCATCCATGTGAGAAGGGTTTTGGCTAGATGCCAACATTCATTAATACACATGTCCTTGCGAAAGGCATTGGATAGATAAGAAGATTCATAATTTGCGTGGTCACTATATGAATGATCACCTCAATATACCTAGGAAACACCCCATCTCCTTTATTCCATAATTTTACATTAGGAAAAATAGGATATCCTCAATAGACCATGAGGATCTATTCCTTGCATGACTATTCCACAACCCCATTGCTCATACAGACTCCAACACAGCTATCAAAGAAATGGTTAGCCAATGGATCCTAACCCAACCAACATAGCCTACTCCTCTACCTCCCACGTGGACACTAACCGACTGCACTTGGATGTAGATACATAGAGACCCACCTGGGGTCACCCTGTCCCTCTAAGCCACTAATAAATTTCCTCTAGGGTGCATAGACCCATCCACCTCACCACCGTTGAGTAAATTCGTGCATGGGTTTTGTCTTCTACATCTTTAATAATTTCGAAGATTTGGAAATGACATTAGATTGGAAATATCAATGGTCGAGGTGACAGGTAGTCCTGACATGTTCACTACATCTAATTACATGAATGATGACCCATTAAGACCATTGGAAAGAGCATGACTCAAAACAAAAGTGGAAGCTAACTGTAAAACTCAATACATTACTTGAAATTAATGCAAGTACCCATGTGAAGTCCTAATTGAAGACCTTCCATTCGGAAACATACCCCTCCTAAAGTGTGTTGATTATAATGTTCACGACCCCTGCCAGTTTCTTGAAATTCATCTCGACCGGTACAAAGAGGTCATCTAGTGTGATGATGGAAAGGATAAAATGGTCATACAAGAATGGGCACGACCCTTGAAGTGGTATGGGATCCTATCCCTTATTAAATGTCCACACTTCCATCGGGACAAGGCCCTACAGTCATGTGTTCAGTTCCTCCTCACCATAATACAAGGGGGATACATTTGGTTAGACCAGTCATATCTTTTTGACCAAGCCATTATACACATAGTATCCTGCTTGCCTAATTCCAATGATAATCTATCCAACACTCTTAAAGAAAAGGATGTGCCACTAGAGGAGGTGTATTCTAAATATGACACACCAAGAGGTAAATGCAACATTCTCATCCTTGCAATTAACAATTCAGTAGTTTGATTTGCAACTCATCTACTTGCATGCAAAACTATTCACAAATGATATAAGGAAGAACGTAAAATTTGGGTCATTTTGGTGGTCAAGCCTTGCGTTGACATGCATCATATGGCTTGGGCCTCTTTCCTCTTTAAATAATTTGTAGTGTACTTCCTGAATGCTCAAGATGAGGGGAAGGAGTTTCATTATAGTTGGGTCCTTTTATTCCTGGGTATGGCGCTTTGGAATCCACCCCCCGACTTTTAAATTGATATGGACACTTCTCCCTAATTTCTCTCTCCCCGGTTCTTACTGCTTCAACATTCCAAGGAGGGCGAGGAACAGGCTGCCATTTATCAAGTGTTTGAGCAATGGTACACCTATCTAATCAATGCATCTACCAAGCATGTTCACATCCCATCCCACATATTCAACACGTATGGGCATCATCTTTATTTTACATGTAACTTACATAATGTGGCCATATTTCCTCACACAACTACATGGAAATTAAAATTCGTACATCCCTTATGTATTACAAAAATATATATTATCGTGGGATTTTAATAGTGGTTGGCCCAAGACCAACCTCCCTTCTTAGTGATACAATTTTAATTTGAAACTAGGTCAAATAATTCTTAGGACTAGTCCAAGATTGCAATGGATGGAGATAAGTTAGCAACAATGACCATGAATACAAAATCTCCCTACTCCCATGCATGTTCTCAGAACGTGATTGGGTCTGATGTGTACAATGGAGAAACCAAAAGGAGAAAGAGGTTATCCAACAATCAGACCCCAACCTAGTTAAAAATTGACTCAAGGTCTGATCATGATCATTCACCTCCACCGTGGAAGATCCCAATTGTAGAAGAAGCCACCTTGGACGCATCTTTGTCAAAACCACTCTTTGGGGCTTGTAAACACTAGGGTACACCATCCCATAAGAAAACTGAGGAGGGTTCTCCCACTCAAAGACAATAGGTTACAAAATTCATGAAAGAGATTTGTGCACAATTATCCAAACAACAAGTCTCCCACAACGAAATGATTAGGAAGATGCATATTATGGGCCAATAGTTTTCTCTTCCCTCTTTACTAGAATATCCATATTCATATAATCCAACCATCGAGGTTCCAGGATTTAGTCCTCGCTGAGTGATTAGTTTCAATCCACTCACGGTCATCTCGATAATATCATCCAGAACCAAGCTAGACTCATCATAGGTGCTTACAATGAACATCCAAACATTTATCACTTCCCTAGTCCATGAGCTTGAAGAACAATAATAATCCATCTGCTAGGAACACACCCAATTACACCTCAGTCATGATAAAGAGTGTTCTAGTCATGATGTCACGTGATCCGACTTACAATGGGAATACAATGTGCATTAAGAACATGAAGAGACCTATAATACTTTATAGGATATACACATAGTTGAAGTGGCCACATGTTAGCACTGATAGCCACCCTCAGATTGAGGAAGGATGAGCCCAGTACCCATCAGAGTGTTTGGTGGATGTTGGTTTTATATGAGTGGAGGTCAATGGACAAAACTCAATATATGAATGATGTTCTACACAGAACTGGACAAGAAATGCATAGGGAAGTGAGGGCCACAACTAACTTCATTCAGTGAATTAAGTTTAAGTGTGAGTAGAGGGAAGACTTAGTAAGAAAGGTGGACAAGACTGCTATGGGCATCATGCCTTCAAGGAGCTTGGAGAAGAAAAACTCAGACTCAATATCACTCTTAATCTCATGCTTCAGACACTGAAATATGTCCAAAAAATACAGTCAAAACAACACAATGATCAAACCTACATCACCATGCAGCTACAACAACTCAACTAGATCCTCCATGCCTAATCCATTCAGTGTAAGAGGGAAAAATATCACAAGGAAGATGACTAAAACTGGTCACAATACCGCCACAATCAAACATACATTACAACAACACAACAACCCTTGATTGGAGCCTCCATGCCCGAGTTTTTTAGCACATTTTTTACAAAGAGATGAAAAGAGGCTGACTTCTATTAATATGAAAGTCTCAAATCTTATACATAACCAGAGAATACTTTTGTCTTCAAAACATTACAAAATAGGGAGCTATGCTCAACCAGTTGACGACCTTAACAAAATATCAAAACTACTTTTTTATACTCAGAACCGTTCCCGACTATCAAGAGTGTAATCCGATCACTACATTCAAAGCATTTCATCTGAGCAGTCTTTTGTCAGACTTTGCATGTATCCCTCTATTAGAAACGATCTCAGATCGACATGGTTATATAGGAAACGTCGTCCATGGGGGTACCTCAGGCTGACAACTCTGTTTTCCATGGTCGACTCCTCCATACTTTCTGATTACTGAGTGAGTCGAGGTTTCAACCACCAACTCCATTTTTATTAACTTCCTTTTCTCGAGATTGAAATGTGGCTTAATGCCCAGGGGGTGGCCACATGTCGCTCTCAGATAGGATGCTATATAAAAACGTGATTGTGGGGCTGCTCAAAGGTGGTTTGGGTTCACACTGCTTTTGATCCCACAATCCACCACCTTTTTCCATGTATTACTTTTGCCAAACCATTATTTCAATTGCGGGACCGCTCAAGAAAATTATCACCCGAGAATGTCACGTCCCCTCAATGGACTGTGGCCGTTGATATTGTGATATTGGGCATGGATTTATTATCAGTGGTTCAAATATTCCCTCTTCATATAAATGGATCAGATCTTCCCTTTTCAAATCGACAACCGAGATCTGCTTCACGATTTGGGCTTTAGACTTTTCAAAGTTCAAATTTTATTTTCCCTAAGAAAATCCTCCGGAGGTAGGGATCCGATGACAGGCTGCTCCTGGATTTGGATGACCGAGATCCACTTCAGGTCTCCAGGCTCCAGCAAAATCAAAAATTAAATCTTGCTTACCTTCAGCTGCTTTTACCCAGAGCTGTCAATCTGTTGACGCACGTCCTCTTGAATCGAACGACCGAGAATTACTTCGGGTCTCCAGACTCCGGAAAAATTAAATCTCAAAGCTCCTCTGCCTTCAACTGCTTTTACCAGGATTTATGGATTTTCTGATTCGTGGCCCTGTCTATGGATGGTCCAGATTCACTTCGGTCTTTCGACACTTCTGGCTTTGGGAATTCGACACTTAGACACTTCGAGACTTCGAGCACTTCTAGAACTTTGGGACTTTGATGCTTCGAGTCTTTGGGCTTCGGCCCTTCGGGATTTCTAATCACTTGTCATTTCAAACCTTCCAAAGCTCATTTCCCAGAAGGCTTGGATCTACTGCCACCTATCCCCTTTGAGATCAACGATTCATATTCACTTCGGGGCCTTTTTCTCTAGCACTATACTTCGCGCAAGTTTTCACTCCCGAATGCCTGTGAGCCGCTGATCTGGATTGGTCCTGGAATTTTCACCGCCGAAGGATTAAAACTACGTTTTGCTTATTCCTCAATCCCAAAACAAATTGTTAAGAGAGCTGCGCTTTGTATTCTTGGTTGCGGCTTGCACGATCAAGGATTAGGACAATTTGTTGTGGGCTGCAGAGAATAGAGAGAACAACAACATAAACAAAGGAGACGGGTGTTCATGCTTAGAGAAAAATAGAGAGGTTTAGGGCCGAGACTTCCTTCAGGTAAGACATCAAGGGGAAACAGGGCGCTCAAACAAAAAGGGTGAAAACACACACCGATTTTAACAAACGAAAGAAACAAATTTCAAGACCTGGCCTACGAAAAAGAGAGAGACAAGGAAACAATTTATAGAATCGGTTATATCGACACACACCTATGACCCTTGAAAACCTTATGTGATAACATTGCACATGCAGAAAATCGGGGCCAATATGCATCTATTGTAGGTGACCACATCAAAATGATCACCAGTCTCAATGAATCCTACTCCTAGGTCTACCCTCCAACACAAGTACAACTAGATATTCCATCTCTGTATAAAATGAAATCATTCATCGAGAACGTTTAGGCTCTATAGTCACATAATCATGAACTTCATGACCTCTATCACATGATTTGTAGTTTTAGAAAATCCCAACGCAATCCAAAAAATGTGTGACACAATTGGGATCAACTATCATTGTCACCTCAATAGATGTCCCCCTCATTTTAGTGAAGGAAAACTCCAACACAAGGGAGGATTCTCGGTGACCCTAGGGGGATTGCGATGGGAAGTGAAAGGAGATGGATAATTCCCCTATAGGTGAAGGTCAAGAGTGTAAATAAGGCTTGAGAATGAGTCTTGTGAGGTGGTGATTGGTTTCCAATGTAGTGTACCTGCAAAACAATGTTATCCCTTCTTGGAGAAAGACAATATATGATGATCAAATCCTTAAAACCAATGGCGAATAAAAAAGAAACCTTGTTTTCCCAAATTGTACAAGTATGGAAATATGTATATCGACATTAAAAAGAGTATAAGAGATGAAAATTATACCATCAAAATTAAGTGCAAGATATTGGAAATACATCTACCAAAAATTAGATAAATTCCCAATCATTAGAGAAATAATTTGATAGCAATTAGAGGGTTGTCAGTAAGTGTTATTAGCAAAATTTATAACAATATTATTTCTGTAGATTTTTTTTTCTATAAAATCAAGTTCTAGCCGCTAAATTCAACAAGTAAACCTCCCAAACAATAGTTATTAACCAATATAACAATTACCAAGGCTTAAAAGTGAATTTTAGTGGTAGAACAATGAGTAAAAGAATGAAAGAAGATGAGTTTTCTACAATCCTATTGGTTGTAGCATAAAGTTATTACAACAATTATATTACTTGGTTAATCAAGAAGCCCTTAAGGCACATTGTAGCTTAAAACATGTAAAATCAAATTCCAAACTTAAATGATTCAATCTGTTTGATATCACGTTTACCAATGCATAACATTTAATCTCCAATGCAAAAGATTAATGCCTTATATATTGGGTTATGGAGTCTCTTGTTTATGAGCTAGGATTTATTACTTCTCTAGGTGTGTAATCCTACTTCCTAGAGCAAGGAAACCTTAGCAAGTTAAATCTACAAGGGTGTAAGCCCTTTTACTTCTTGTAGCAATATTTGCAAAATAGCCTTTTCAATGATGACACAAATAGAAATTGATGGAGGGGGTATGCCCTTATAGTCCTCCAAGGGTTTAGACAAATTAACCTTGAAATCAAGAAGAAAAACATACAATTACATAAATTCCTTACCCGATCCAAGAGATAGCACGAAAAACCCTTACTTATCAAGAATATTCCACCAAATTTCCAAGAAACAAGCATCCAATATATAATGCTATCCTTTTTACTCCAATAGACTTGTATTCCATCCAAAATGCACCAAAGAAGAGAGAGATAGAATTACCCAAGTAGGGAAAAAATTTCATCCAAGAATATTATGTAATTCTCAAGTGATGATAAAATAAAAGTGAGGTGACCTCTATTTATATGAGATCACCTAAAACCAATTCATGCACTTTTAAAAGTCAACAACAATTTAGAAGGAGGTTGACCTCCTATATTTTACTTTTCCAATTTGCAAATTTAAAATTTACATAAAATAAATCCTTTATGATGATGACATCATTCCCTAAAGGGTGATGGTAGGCCTCAAAATGAGACATTGAGCCTCTAAGTGAACATCATTTGGCCTCCAAAGTCCATGTGTCATCTCATCATGGGATATAGTGACAAGTAATGCAATTCTCTTCATGAAATCACATCACATCACCACCAAATCCCATCATAAACCCATCATCTAAGGTGATGCCAATGGATAGGGAATGACATCATAGGCCTCCCAAGGCCAACAATTAGGTGCAAAGGTCCACAATGTCATTCTCGCATGTTTTCCAAATGCCTCCAAAGGAAACATTCATCTTCTCAAGTGTGCAATGAGTGGGGTGCATCATCCATCTTGTGGGATTCAAACCCCTATGAAGGTCCAAGTGACCTAGTCCCTCCATGGAAAAGCTTTCACCTAGGAAGGTCTTGCAAAGACAAATAAGTATGCCCTCCGATGGTCCACAAGTCACATGTATCATGCCAAGTAAGCCATATTTCATAAAAGAGTCACCCAAAAATTTTCATTAACCCCCCCACCCCCTTTTCAAAATAAGAAAATGTTCAAAAAACTTATACATCTTGCCAAATTTATGAATGGGAGGATTGTCATGGTGCCCTATTGGGTAGATCAGTCCCCAAGTCAAAGAGTGTTTCCCAAGAAGACCCTCTATAAGTCATGTAAAAGAGTATCAGGTGGATGGGGGTGTGTGTTATCCACATTTTTGGTTATCAAGATGATGACATGATAATGACATGGTGATGGAAGATCTAACTCTTCTTTAAGATCATTTTCATGAAGAAAGTTATACTTATCAGCTTCTCTAAATCACACTTTTGAAGATAGTACGCA
>ML776816.1:1554886-1578492 GCA_009831015.1 Picea engelmannii
AGGGTTTGCCCTATGCTATAGCTCTCTGATATACGTGCGGGGTCCAACAGTAGTACTCGGCCCAATATCTCAGGGCACTAACTAAGGAGGATAGACCGTACCCTTAGCCGTACTACTCGACTACCCAGGTACTAGAGAGTATCGTCCCGAGTGCTGTTCTCGATGACACTATAACAGTTTGGCGGCCGATAGGTTTATCTACATAGGGCTTCAGGAAATCTAGGACGATCCGTACACAGGTGCTGTCTGATGTGCTACCACTCGAAGGGGTACCAACAGGGGTTACAAGGGTGGCCAACAGATGTGTGCTTAAGAACCACTTGTATTTCCTGCGTGTATGAATCCCTCAACCATGGGTTTATGCATGTAATGATAGATCTCTGTGGCTTAAAGACGTCGGAATACGTCTCTACCCTAAAGAAAAAATACCCACAGTTTCTGCCAAGGAAAGTTCTCTGATACCACTTGCAAGATACCAAATATATAAAATATGCAGAACAGAAATGAAATGCTAGAAATGACAGAATAACAGTAAAATATCCAGCATAATCTTCACAATACACAAAAATGATATATGAAATAGCAACAGAAATAACACTTTGATTCAGATAGCAATGTTCATGGGCCTCTTCGAGGGGGCAACCTCCAGTCGAGCAGAGTTCTGTTACAATAATCTCCAAGCTAGGGTTTTCATACCCTCGACCCTTATTTATACTAAATATGCCTATTAAGAGAATCATCTAGAGGAAGATCCTTCTAGAAGCGGAAGCTTCTATTAGGTCTTCTTACATCCGCCTTATTCTATTTTATTGAAAGGTCTTATTAATATTGACCTTTATTACATCTGAATACATTGATCTACCTATGCGCGGGTTATGACCTTAACATGAAATCATACAACCAATGCAACCACCTACTCAACATCTCACCCAAGTGATTTCCCCTGTGCTTGATTATAAAATATATCAAGGAAAAGTTAAGAACATAATATGAAGGAGCATATAATCAATCATAGGAAATAACTCATGGAGGTGGGTGCGAGGGAGATAATCCCACTGGGAAGAATGACCACAAGCTTGATCCACCCATCTCTACATAGGGCTACCATATATAGATGATGTCTTATCTTCTTCCCATGGATTATTTTAAGGATAGAAAATTATTTTACAATGTAGAAATCTTGGCGAATCTTACTAATCCTTCATATGCCAACTATAAATGTTTGGCGATATTTTTGTAAAAATATTCAAATCTATAAGGATTTTATATAGTTTTAATATTTTTTTTGAGATTTTTAAGGCAAAATAATTTTATCCTATAGAATTTGGGTGAATCATTTTTAAAATAGCGAATCTCGTTTTTGGAAAAACCATAGAAAATTAGCCCATGAGCGAAATTTAGCCCCTAAAATCATCCATGCTTCTTCCTCACTCCAATGAACATTGGTTCCTAAATACTGAGAGGAGATGAGAGATCAGAATAAAACTACATAGTTTCCCAAAGAAGAACTTAAGAGGTAAGGTACAACCTCATATCCGGAGAAATAAATTTTCCCACTACTAAGAAACTGTTGCCTCTTCATCGACAAATCCCTGCAAAAATCACTGAGATGAAAACAATATTTCTTGGTCATGTGAATTTCCAATTGTTTTGGCCTAATGAGGTCCTCATGTTCATCAAGATTCGAGCATGAAGATGATGGAGAAATTTTCTTAGGTGAGTTTTCTAAGTGCTCAAAAGGATAATCCCCAAGGAAAGGATCAAAAGCAACATAGGTGTACTACAACTAGTCATCCTTAGGTGGCCGAAATAAGTTCATGACCATATCATCATCATGTTTCCAAACATTCAAACTGTATGAGCATGTAGAAAAGAATTATGAAGGAAACAGCATGTCATTCTTCACTTAGAAGCCAACCTCAATGTCATAAATGGGATCTCCATAAAAAATGGAGTAACCAACATCCCATCTACGTCTCCTTACATATATAAACTAATCAATGTGTTGGTCAATTGTGTTGGAGAGGTCCTCCAGGAAATCATTTGTATCACTACAACTAACCATTTCTTCCTCTTTGTGTTACGAAGAACAAAATATTTAGTGGCTTCAACTAGATCTTCAACATGATGCACTTCATGGGAATCTTCTTCATCAATGGATTCTTTATCATTTAGGCTGTACTTTTATGTGATCCTGGCACATAAAGAATTTAATCTATGACATGTGTCAACAAGATCTTGTGATAGCAAATTGGTAGGACCATATTCAAGGATCTCTTAAATAACCTAACACACTTGCTTATTAAAGATATTATCATCAATGGTTTTCCCTTCTCCTTCTTCGTGGACCTATTCTCTGATAAAATATTCATCATCATGTGATTGATATTCAATGAGTTTTGAGACTTCGTTTGACATCAAGAATGATCGATCCTGGGTTGGAAGGCCTTCTTGCTAACCGTATTTCTTTGTCACAACATAACTGACTTCACACCAAAATAGAAAATGGAAACCTCCCGTGCTACATTTTGGGTAGGCTCCCTCTGGTAATTTTGAAGGATAGTGTTGTAATATTCTCTTCTTTGCAAGAAAAACCTGATCAAGAAGTCTTTATTGTGGTAGTGATCTAGTAATTTTTCACAAAACTTATTGTCTTCTTCCATGTTTTCCTTGAGACACTCGAAACTTTCTTCATTACTATCCTTAGCCTTTTGTTCCCCAAATTTTTTATCAGTATGATTTTGAATAAGCGTGTCCCTCAAATATTCAATAGGGTCCAAAGGAAGACCTTGTCTCAGAAAGACATCTTCGAGGTCTTGAATAGTACCTTCAAATTTATGAGTTCTAGGGCCCCAATACTTAAGGAATTCACGGATAAGGACCATTGAAGAAGATATACTTTTAGGTTTGCAAGAGTGTCTAATCCAGTCCCTTTGATTTTCCTCAAGCGACAAGAGAAATAGTTGTACTATCACATATTCATGTTCTATACCCAGGAAATAAACAAATTCAATAAACTCGAAAATGTGTGCAATGACCGAAGGCAGATCACCATCAAACTTCGAGAAATCCTCACACCATATTCATGGACATTTATTTGTATTCCAATAAAGGGAATCGTCCAAAGATTTGTATTCCTCATGAAAGTGACACAAAGACATGCTTCCATTACTTAGGATAATACCTCAATGGATTTTTTAAATAAAATTACATGAAGTTCATCAAAAATGAATTTAAGGAAACTTCCCTCAAATGGATTCGCTAGGAAACCTATGGGAAAGGATTTGGGATAGACTTAATAAAATTCATTATGGGTTATAAAGGATACACAATCCTCCTCTAAAATGATTCAAAAAATGTTATCACACAATAAACAGTTTGGGAAAATCCCAACCCAATCCACGGAATGTGTGACACAACTAGGAACAACTATCATTGTCAACTCAATAGTTGTCCACCTATTTTTAGTGAAGGACAAGTCCAACAAAAGGGAGGATTCCTAGTGACCCTAGAGGGATTGTGATGGAAAGTGAAAGGAGATGGATTATGCCCCTATAGGTCACATTAAAGAGTGGAAATAAAGCTTGAGAATGAGTCTTTTGAGATGGTGATTGGTTGTCAAGGTAGTGTACCTGCAAAACAATGTTATCCCTTCCCGAAACAAGAAAATATATAATGGTCAAACCATTAAAACCAATGAGAAATCAACAAGAAATATTGTTGTCCCAAATTGCAGTAATATGGATATATATATATATATATATATATATATATATATATCAACAATAAAAAGAGTACAAGAGTTTCAAATTATACCACCAAAACCAATTGCAATATGTTGGAAATAAAGCTAGCAACAAGTAAATAAATTTCCAACGATTAGAGAAAGACTTTGATAGAAACTAAAGGGTTGTTTGTAAGTTTTATGAACAAGATTTGTAGCAGTCTTATGATTGTAGAAAAAAAATTCTACAATAATAAATTATAGCCACTAAAATCAACAACTAAACCATCCAAACAATAATTATTAACTAGTAGAACAATTACCAAGGATTACAAGTGAATTTCAGGGGTAGATGATGTAGGTGGATATTGGTGGCCACCCACCTTTTCCAACTGGTTCAACAGAGTTTTCTCACAATTTTGGCAATTTACTATTTTTAGCAGTTTTAACTTCCGGGGCCATTTGGAGGGCCTAAATGAAGGTTTTTCAGGATCGAGCTTCTAAATGATATTCGAAGGCATGATTGAGCCCCTGAAATGAATCTCCTCGACGATACCTTTCCAACAAGCTATCATATGCCTAAACCAGAGATCATATGCAAAAGTTACGACCCCGAGAAGTTGATGTACTAAGTTACCCAGACAGGGCCCACATGACTTTTGGCGCTTCATCTCCTAGGGTTAGGTTTTTGGATGTCTAGGGTTTTTGGCATTCCTGTTTATTGTAAAAATTCCTTTATAGCCTCATTTTAATCATATTATTGCAAATGAGCACAACCATCACATCTCTTCTCACAGATAAGCCACCACCATTCCAACAAGCTTGTTTCCACTGCATTTTACAGTTTCAGCTTATTTCCTTATTGAATAGAAAAATAGTTTTACTGTATCTCTGTTATTTTGTGTTAAGCACCTATTAATAATCTGTAGTCATTTATCTCTTCTCATAAAATCCATATCAGTGGTATTAGAGCGGTCTGCTCCTTTTCGTCTTAATGCATGTCACCAACGAGGTCGGAGTATAAATAGTTGGGTCTCAAGCTTGTTTCTCTTGAGGACAAAAGCTCTCACACGCCCAAATGACCTCTCATGGTAGGATAAAAGGAATTTGATGGGACATGAGATCCTTTCAAACTATTGATTGAGGAAGCCCTCACACAACAAAGGAATGAGATGATGGATAGTTTCGCACAAATCCTTCGACGACTAACAATAGGCGACACATCTTCTTCAAGCGGATGCGCCGCCCCCTTCAAGGTACAAATAAACTTCAATATTCCTATATTTGAAGGTCAGATAGACGCAGATGCTGTAGACAAGTGGCTGAATCTACTAGAAGGGTATTTTTCTGTCCATAACTTTTCAAATAGAGATAATATTACTTTTGCACTCCTCAAAGACATTCCCCATGTCAAAGATTGGTGGGAAACTTTCTGTGAGCAAAAGGAAACAGAGGAACCCTCATTATTTACAGTCACGACCACCTGGGAGTCCTTCAAGGATTCTATTAAGGAACAATAATACCCTGTCGGAAGTTATGATGACTTGTATACCAAATGGACCACACTACGGCAAGAAAGAGACCAAGGAGTGCCAGATTTCACAAATATCTTTTATACCTTGCTCACCAAGCTGTGTATCAAATATTCAGAGTGACATCTGGTGCTCAAGTATCATGGTGCTCTACATAGATACATCCATACTGAAACGGAATTTTTGGACGTCGCATCCTTGGGCGCGACCTACCGATATGTCGTCAAAATCAAGCAGAAGCTCAAACAAAAGATGTGGCAATTTAGACCTAGGAATCCTTCACAACAAAAGCCAGGAAAGGGCAGCCCCAACCCACAGAACAAAGGACATAGAAAACATGAAGAATATCAGTACAATCAGTCAAATCCGCAAGCAAAGAAGGACACTAGAAAGACAAAGAAAGATACCGTGAAGTGGTGGGGCTTCCATAAGAGCCCTTGGCATAACACTGTTGACTTTCGCTCAAAGCAGTCGCTAGTGGCCGAAGTGAAAGCCTCTGAATCAGGTGTGGGTTAAGACTCTGAGCCAGAACTAGAAAGGGGAATATGGATCATTGACGCAGAACCCAGTTCCACCATTGCTACCACCAAGCTCCAACCTGGTGAACCAAATGAGCCAGAAGAAGGAGAACGCCTCTTCCATTCACAAATGTGGGTAAGAGGCACCCCACTGCACTTCATCGTTGATGGTGGTAGCCAAAAGAACCTCATCTTAGTAGAGGTTGTGAAGTGGTTGGCCCTACCGAAAATGCTGCACCCACAACCCTACACCATTGGATGGCTTCGCCAAGGAAGCGATCTCCGCATCAGCCAACAGTGTCGAATGTCGTATGACATCAAGCCCTTCAAAGATGAGGTATTGTGTGATGTTACTCCTCTCGAAGTTTGTGATGTTATTTTGGGCCAACCTTATTTATGGAAATGTCATGTTGTATATGAGTCTAGGCCTCATAGTGTTATTATTACTTTGAACAGGAAATTATACAGTATACCTGAGGCAGTCCCACCTAGTGTTATTTCCTTGATCTATTCTAAGCAATGCCAGAAGGTCATTTCTCAGACGGGGAAGTCAATCTTCTTCACGATTCACTCTCAGAATAAGAGAAAGATCATAACCACATCTAGGGTCTCTGTGGTCGACCTCTCCACACAGTAGAATAAAGTAGATAAGGTTGTGGAAGAATACTCAGATATCATCTCCTCACCTACCGGGGTACCTCTGCACTGTTAGGTCAAGCATCCCATTGATCTGACCCCCGATGCATCATTGCCCAATGGGCCAGTGTATCGCTACTCTATGTTAGAGAAGAAGCAGATCAAGCGACATATCCAAGAACTACTCCACAAGGGGAACATCCGTCCCAGTTCATCACCTTGTGGGAGCCCAATCATGTTGGTACAGAAGAAAGATGGAAACTTGCGACTCTACATTGATTACCGGGATCTGAATAAAATCACAGTCAGAAACCGATACCCAATTCCCCGAATCAACGACCTCCTTGATCAACTCACGAGGGCCAAATACTTCAGTAAGATTGATCTGAAGTTTGACTACCACCAGGTCCTGATAGAACAGACAGGTGTATGGAAAACCACCTTCAAGTCAAAGGAAGACCTTTTTGAATGGTTGGTCATGCCCTTTGGTTTGACAAATTCTCCAACCACTTTCATGAGGATGATGGATGATATCCTGTGACCATTCACCAATAATTTTGTAGTGGTCTATCTGGATGACATTCTCATTTACAACAAGACTTGGGCCGAACACTTGCAACATATTCAGCATGTTCTGCACATCCTGCGACAACGCAAGCTATATGAAAACTTGGAAAAATGCTCCTTCAGCATGGACAGGGTCCATTACCTGGGCTACATAATTGATCAGCATGGCATACATGTGGATCTAGCCAAGATCCAAGTCATCTATGACTAGCCAACCCCAACCACACTCACTGAACTTCAGAGCTTCTTGGGCCTTGCCAATTTCTACCACAGGTTCGTGTTGGGATTATCCCATATTGCATGGGCCCTTAGTCAAATAACCAGGAGTGGTGGTAAGGCGAAATTTGTGTGGGGTTGGTCCCAAAAATAAGCATTTGATGATTTGAAGCAACAATTGTGCTCAGCCCCAGTACTTTCACTACCAGACCTACAACAACCCTTTGAGATCGAGATAGATGCTTCAGCCTATGCGGTGGGGGCTGTTATCACTCAGCACGACCACCCCATGGCCTATCATAGTGAGACACTATCAGATGTTGTCCGTAAGTACCCTACTTGCGACAAAGAAATGTACTCCATTGTGAAAGCTTGCCGCTAGTGGAGACATTACATTCTTGGGAAGGAGACAATTATCCACACTGATCATAAGCCACTATAGTTCATCCAGACACAAGGAAAATTGTAGAATGATCGCCATCAAAAGTGGTCCACATACTTGCAGCAATTGCACCTCAACATCAAGTATAAAACATGAAGCACCAATCGCGTTGTTGATTGCCTCAGTAGACCGCCAGTCGTGACACTCAGCATGGTGCTAAACTCCTACGGTCGTGAGACCTGTAGATGGCCCCAACTCTATGAGACAGACCCAGACTTTTCCACCACCTACCAAATGTTGGGTGCAAACAAAGTTGTCGATAATTTACATCTTTAGGATGGGTTGTTGTTTTGTCTAGGCCATATCTGTATTCCATCAAGCCAGTGAAAGAAGATGATCTGGGAATCCCAGTATAGTCGAGTGGCAGGACACTTTGGCATCGAAAAGACAATGGCAATGCTACAGAAAATTTTATACTAGCTGAAACTTCGACAGGAGGTTAGCAAGTATATCAGGTCCTGCACTTCTTGCACTATTGCCAAAACGACCACTAAGAAACAGTGCCTGTACACCCCTCTTCCTACTCTTGACAGGCCATGGGAATCCATCTCAATGGACTACATGTCGGGCCTCCCATCCACCAAGAGGGGAAATGACTGTGATTTTTGTGGTTGTTGATCTCTTTTCTAAGATGGTGATTCGGGTTGCCTGCAAGAAGAACATCACAATAGAGGCCACAACCAAGATCTTATTTGAACAAGTTTGGGTACATTTTGGAATCCCACAAACCATTATCTCAGATCAGGATAGTCGATTTCTCAGCACATTCTGGTTGAGCCTCTGGTCACTGTTGGACACCAAGCTTACCAAATCCAGGACCTTCCACCCCCAGACAGATGACCAAACTGAGGTCGTAACTCAAATGATTATGCATATCCTTCACATGTATAATTCAAAGTAACCTAACACATCGGATGAGAGCCTTCCCTATGTCCAACATAGCTACAACCGAGCCCTGCATAGCTCAACCGACCATAGCCCCTTTTAGGTGGGGTTGGGATTCCAACCATTGGGTCCCATAGGTGTTTCACTTCCCCTTGCGGTCACCTCGACCAACTCATCTCCTTCTCCAACTAAAGTTGAAAAATCCATGCGGTTCATTGAGAGGATCTAACACATCTTCCAACAGGTTCAAGATATCCTACAGAAGTCCAATGACAAGTACAAGCAACGCCATGATCAACATCGGGTGCCACATAAGTTTCAGGTGGGCCACAAAGTTTGATTGCACTTATAGAAATAACGCCTTACAAGACCCCATCGTAAGCTTCACCCACTCCGTTATGGGCCGTACACCATCACCAAGGCCATGGGGGATAATTCTTTTGAGCTCAACATTCCTCTTGTCCTTGGCCTGCATGCAGTGTTCGACGTGGATCTCCTTTGCTCTTATTTCCCACCATTATTGGACACCTCAAACGTAGTAGAACAACTGACAACAACAGAGCTCAACCCCGACTGCATAAAACATGCATCCAATGATCAGATTGTGGACACATAGATCAAGGGCACTCGACAACAAAGGATCCAACTTTATCGAGTCATCAAAGAAAGACAACTTCTGCACCAAGGCAAGTGGCTCACCCGGGGCCAAATTCAACAGAGATTTACTCATCTGATGGGGGAACTCAACACAATGGAGACCATTTTTTCCTAAGGAGGGAGGATTGATCCAGGTGGATATCGGTGGCCACCCACCTTTTCCAACTAGCTCAAAATAGTTTTCTGACAATTTTGGCAATTTACTATTTTTAGTAGCTTTAACTTTCAGGGCCATTTTGAGGGCCTAAATGAAGGTTTTTTGGGATAGATCTTCTCAATGATAACCAAAGGCATGATTGAGCCCCCAAAATGAATCTCCTCGATGATACCTTTCCAACGGGATATCATACGCCTAAAACAAAGATCGTATGCAAAAGTTACGACCCCAGGAAGTTGATGTACTAACTTACCCACACGAGGCCCACAAGACTTTTGGTGCTTCATCTCCTAGGGTTAGGTTTTTGGATGTCTAGGGTTTTTGGCATTCCTTTTTATTGTAAAAAGGCCTTCAGAGCCTCATTGTAATCATCTTCTTGCGAATGAGCTCAACCATCACATCTCTTTTCAGAGATAAGCCGCCACCATTCCAACAAGCTTGTTTCCGCTGCATTTTACAGTTTCAACTTATTTCCTTATTGAATAGAAAACCGGTTTTACTGTATCTCTGTTATTTTTTGTTAAGCACTTGTTAATAATCTATAGTCATTTCGTTCTACTCATAAAATCCGGATCAGTAGAAAAGTGAGTAAAACAATGAAAGAAGATGAGTTTCTTGCAGCTTAAAACAATTATATTACTTGGCTAATCAATATGCCCTTAAGGAACAATGTATCTTAAAGCACTTAAAATCAAATTTTAAACTTAAAGGTTTGAATCTCCTTGATATCACATTTACCAATGCATAATATTCAATCTCCAATGAAAAATATTAGTGCCTTATCTATTGGGTTATTGTTACACACCTATTTTTCACACTACCAAGTATCACACTTAAGTGCCACATTTGATCAAGTGTCGCAATTTCATCATCATGTGGGAGTGTTTATCATAATCCCTAGACATGTTGGAGGGAAAATCTATCATTTGAAAGTCGAACTACTATCTTTAACCTTGATTTTTTGGCCTTTCTTGTGTTTCAACACCTCTTTTCAATATGTAGAGGAGCGATGAACCCTTGTCATTGCTCCTTTCTTTGTTTTAAGGGAGCGATACTATCACCCTCTGCTCAGTTCTAGGGGGGCGATGAAGTAGTTACAACCATAATACCTTATTTTGAGGGGTTATTTCTGAGAGGTTTAAGTTGGTTATGGGTTGGTTCGAGCTACCCTCTATCCAAGGAAAGGTCAATCTTGTCTGTTCAGATAAATCCTCATTTGATCCTATCCTCTACTCAAAATTATCATATGGTTTTTATGCCTCAACTCCTATATAATGAAGGTCGTTCTTGGGTGAAGGAGAATGAATAATTTTAGAGGATCATACTATTGGTCTTGTGATGTTCAAAGGGATAGAAAAGAGAGCTTGGAGGAGTTGTTGCAACATCTACATCAAGGTTATAAATGCTTCATTACTTATTGTATTCTATATAATATAACTTGGTTTGTTCCTCTCATGCTTATGTTTTTCATTGTATGAATGTCTATATTTGCCTAGTTCATTATATATAGTTCTATTTTTCTTAATAGAATATTGTGGAAGAAATAAGTATTTATTTGTTCCTTGGATGACTTCTCTTGCACCAAGATACTGGACATCAAGATCAAGGGATAGACAACCAACAAAAAAAAAGGTAGGTCATCTATCTCATCTTCCCTTCTTGTTTTGTCTATGAGAAAATAAAAGGAGTACTGATCCAAGGGGGGCTTCACTTTTCCGCAGGGGAAAATTTTTCACAACAGTTATGTAGTATCTTCTTTATGAGCCATTGTTTATTACTTCTCTAGGGGTGTGTTTTAGTCTACAGAATCACATGGATGCATTCAAGAGAGAGACTATGTCGTGAAGAACATAAATAACACACACAACCCAACAAAGAAGAGATAACTTAGGGAAGGATATCCATCCAAGTCTTTATTCCATATTCATGGGTATTTGTACAATAGCGAGATGGTTCGAGCGGTTTTGCCTCCAACTAATCATTCATTAGGATTTATTTGTACTTTATTAGACATATGTTCATATATTCATTATATTAATGTTTAGTGTATAATGTATGATGGCTTATGCAAGGGCCTAAAATGCCTCCCAACATCTCCTCCACACTCAATTCCTTGTTCGTTCCGAGAAAGTGTGCAGATAACTAATGACCTTTTATTCTTTAGCCTTTGTCTTCAATCTGGTAAGTGCTTGTGCATTCAGTGAGTCTCACAATTCTTTTCTCCCACCCAACAATGGTCCTCTTGATCCTATTGTTACACCTTTCTCTTTGGTGCCTCCAGACTGGTGAGTGGCTTGTCCTGGGTTCATATTTCCCTACACACACCCTATAGTGGAACATCATGCTTCGGCCACCCTACCATTTCTCTATTTTCTAGCTTTTGAAGTCGCAACTCAAGAACTATTCTGCAAATTTTATACCAGGGGGTTCGATCAATTCAATATTTCTTGTGCACCATCATATTTTCTTTTAAGCTCTTGTGTGTGTCTAATCATTTGAAGTCTCTTTCTTGAATGGATTTAACTGTTTCCAACACGCTCATCATCCATACTCAATATTTTACTACTTTTCTGTGCTGATAATAAAATTTACTTCTTTGTTGCTGGTTATGTTTCTGTGTCTGCTTCGAGTCTTTAGCAATGTATCGAGTCTATGTTTTTACATTACATGAAGGATAAAATTTGACTCAACTAAGACTAAGACTCTTCGCATGTGACTTGACTTTACTGAAACATGACTTAATGAGCTTTAGGAAACTTTTGTTCTGGTACTAGACTTTTACAACATAATAAAATGTTGTTGACCATATATCAACTGAAGTCAACCAAGAGTAGGAATCGATCTTGTCGGATGAGTACCAAATTGCATTACAATGATGATCTTGTCGGCTGAGTACCGAATTGCATTACAATGATTAAGAGTATCTCCTGCCTTTAAAGACTCGCGTTTAACCCTCTCGATTCTTTAAAATTCACTTCTAACTCACATTTTACATTAAATCTTGACTCAATTAATTGATTTTTTTTTGGATGAAACTGACTTACTCAACTATTCTAAGCTCATTTGGATTGTGTCCTTCATATATTCACTTCTTTCATGTTTCACTCCATACATCGATACTTCATTTGGATAATATTGACACTACAATAATTTGAGTACTTCTTTTAATTTCTCCATATAAACTTCAATTCCGGATTATTCTTTGAGTATGCTTCAATTTCTATAATAATTGCAAGGTATCAATTGACTCATTCCTTCAACATGCTATTTTTTTATGGAAAAGAAAATTAGTTACCTATCCTTCCAAATGCTTCCAATCAATGTGTTAAAATGGAAATGTTGCGATGTTGTGCCATCACTGCTTCAAGCATGGCTATGAATTCTTTTCTTTTGATGCCAAATTTCTTGGTGGTTTATGCTTCCTCTTCTGCTGGTGAATTATTGATAACATGATGCGTAGCTGGCTTCAATAATTTCTTTACGATCTCATCAGATTTAGAGTATTGGTCAATTTCCTTACATAGTCTTGGCAGTCGTATGTCCAGTTGTCGACTAGTCAACCTAGTCGACTTCTTTACTTGCTCGACCCGCAGTCGAATTTCCCAAACGACTCGAAAATAGGTTGAATTGTTCGACCACAACATTATTTTATACCCGCTCGACTGTTGATAAAATCCTAGTGCCCTCTCTTTCTGTTCATGTCGAGTCACCGATCGACTCCACGCAAACTTCTTGAAGTCGCATAAAGGCTACCAACAATAGGTTTTCTCTGACGACCAAAGGATTGAAATAATGGCAGAGAAAACCCCAATTCGTCTTTGATGTCAAGTCGATACAAAAAACCGATCCTAATATCCCGTGTACATTTCTTAGTTTGTACATTGTAGTCGGTAGAATCGATGCACCATGGCAATTTATAAATCCTCGCCTTACCTCAAGTGCGTCATTGGGGCCGATCCTTGTAGTCTATTCTTTAAAGGATATAATAGCCACATTATTTTTCCAGACTGCAACCATGTATGTATTTAGAAGAAGGATATTATTTAGGTTTGTAGCTATAACAACATCCAATCTCTTCTAAGTCGTCCGAAGACACTGGAGGAATGTTGGTGGATCCTCATGTCGTGAAGTACCTGCACATAATAGTCGATCACACACATGTGCGTCCTCCACACATTGATTTCCTTCTTTGCATCTCTTCCATGACAGTAATGCTCTCCTCCAATTATTAGGGTTTGAAAAAATAAATTAAACCATGAAAAGTTTAACTACGTGCATTCAATACCCTCTTCAATAATGAATTTGGAGAAAAGTGTGATACATAACACCAAAAAAAAATGTAACTTTACCATTCTTGTGATCACATCTTATCGCGGCTTTTTGGAATATTGAAATATTTTTCTCTTTGCACTATCACATTACATTTCTGAGATTGACTCATGAAGCACGTCCAGAAAAATAACTTGGGGAAATGTACCGATAGAGGATGTCACAAATCTTGAGCTTGGGAATATGTGTCGACTTGGCACGACCCAATTTTTTTTTCCTCCTTAAAATGCAGGTCGATCCCTTTGATCTTATTTTGGATTTTGCGCAAAGAGACTCCAAATTTGTGATARTTTTTACAAGGATAAGAGCACAATATCAGTATTGRAGGATMTTTCACATTTATCATATAATTTCCAGCGAATGGTGTGCATCATCCCTTCCATCATTAAAAGATGTGGACACATTTTCTATTWCTCAGTGGAGAAATTCCATATCCGAACATCCCTTGCATCGTTGAAAGATGTGGACACATTTTCTATTTCTCAGTAGAGAAATTCCATATCCGAACATGTAAAAGTTAAATGTGCATTACATCCATGAACCGACAAAATATTTTCAAATAAACTTATAAATTCCACCACTATAGCAATAAAAATAAAATAGATCTTTCCCTGAGCGATTTACTTAGCCTGCCAAAAGAGTAATTCACTTTATGCCTCTTTGACATGTTTTCTCCTATATTTTCTCCACAATCTTTGTTATCTATCAAAGAATTGAACGATGTATGGAATTAATCTTACCAGAGAGACGAAAACGAAATTGTGTTGTTTGATTGAATAGACAAAAAAAATTGACCAAAACCTCGTAAATATAGTCCTAGAGCACAGGAGATCCTCTCTTTTGGACTCAAGCATCCTTAACAACCCATCAGCAACATGGTTTTCTTTCATCCCAGAAAAATTGTCGTGTCCACCATGTTGCAATGAGCTTGCAATCGTTCTTCAAACAACCTCGTATTCTTTCATCAATGAGCATATCTTCCATATTGCTTTTATATCTGCTGGCTTCTTCCGTGCATCTCTCATCCGCCAAGAAAAAAGCCACTCCAAGATCCTCTTCAACGCATTCTAGGTTCAAATCACACGACAACGGAACCAAATTGTTGTAGTATACAAAATTACAGGGATGCATTCAAGAGAGAGAGAGTGTACAACATGAAGCACATAAAGAACACACACAACCCAACAAAAAAGAGATAATTTAGTGAAGGATATCCATGACGTTTTCATGGATATTTCTACAATAGAGAGATGGTTGGAACGGTTGTACCTGCTCCAACTAATCCTTCCTTAGGATTTCTTTGTATTTTATTACACATTTGTTCATATATTCATTATACTAATGTCTAGTGTGTAATGTATGATGGCTTATACAAGGGTCTAAAATTCCTCCCAATAGGGTGTAAGCCTTTTAACTCCTTGTATAAACTTTTGCAAAATAACATTTTCAATGACAACAAATACAGATATGGAAGGTGTATGCCCTTACAATCCTCCAACGGTTTAGACGAATTAGCCTTGAAATAAAGAATAAAAACATACAATTGCAAAAAATTCTTACCTAATCCAAGAGATAGCATGAAAACCCTTAATTCTCAAGAATATTCCACCAAATTACCAAGAAACAAACATCCAATAGATAGAGCTATCTTTTTTCCTCCAATAGACAAGTATTCCATAAAAAATGCACCAAATAAGAGAGAGATAAAACTTCTCAAGTAGGGCAAAAATTTCATCCAAGATTCTTATGTAATTCTCAAGTGATAATAAAATGAAAGTGAGGAGAGCTTTATTTATATGAGGTCACCAAAAACCAATGTGTCCACTTTTAAAAGTCAACAACAAATTAGAACGAGGCAAGCCTCCTCTATTTTCCTTTTACAATTTGCAAAATTAAAATTTACATAAAATAAATCCCTTATGATGGTGATGTCATGCCCTAAAGGGTGACACTAGGCCTCAAAGTGAGAGATTGATCCTCCAAGTGAAGATTGTTTGGCCTCCGAAGGCCATGTGTCATCTCGTCATGGGATAGAGTAACAAGTAATGCCTCTCTCTTAATCAATTCACATCACAACACCATTAAACCCCATCATAACCCCATCATCCAAGGTGACATCAAGGGCTAGGGTATGGCGTCTTAGGCCTCCCAAGGCCAATGTTTAGATGCAAAGGGCCACAATGTCATTCTCACATGTTGTCCAAATGCTTCCAAAGGAAACTTTCATCTTATCAAGTGTGAAATGAGTGGAGTGCATAATCCATCATGTGGGATTCAAGCCCCTATGAAGGTCCAAGTGACCTAGCCCCTCCATGGAAAAGATTTCATATGGAAAGGTTCTGCAAAGAAAAGCAAGTACACCCTCCAAGGGTCCACAAGTCACATGTATCATCCCAAGTAATCCATATTTAATAAATTAATCACCCAAACATGTGCATTAAATCCCCTCTTTTCAAAATAAACAAATTCTCAAATACCTTATACAACTTGTCAAATTTAAGTATGGAAGGGTTGTCATGGTTCCCTATTGGGTAGATAAACCCCCAAGTCAAGGAGTGTTTCCCAAGAAGACCCTCTCTAGGTAATGTAGAAGAGTATGAGGTGGATGGGGGTGTGACTTTTGGGCATGGTTTTTCTTGACATATAAGGGCTCATACTATCTCTTTTATGGGTGCCTTTGTATAGGGTGTATTGCATCCTCCTTTGCAATGCAACATTTTTCCAGGCCCTGTATTTTCTACTAATTGATTATAGTCCAAAACATTGAGTGTTATGTGCAATGGAAAGTAAGAAGCTCTGCAATGCCACTTGAAGACAAGAACACATTGAGTTCCATGTGCAAGGAAAGTTAAGACACCACAAATGCATTCCCTCAATAAGCAATACATTTATTAATTATGTGTTTTCTTTTTTACAGGTCCTTGAATTTTTTCAGAGAATCTTTTCATTGTTCTCAAGACCTTAGGGAAACCATCTAGAGGATAATCTATGGATCTTATATTTTTCCAGTTGCAACCCCTTTGGGCCTTTAGTCCCTTCTTCCCATTAAATGAGGCACACCACCTTCTTGGGGTCAATAGCCCTGAAAACTCAAAAGATGAGGAAATAGAGGGGGATAAGTGTGGAAAGTGGTGAATATGGATGAGAATGGTACGGTGAAACTTCACGAAGACCCCATAGTATAATTTTTTTTTTGAGGGTGACCCACTTACTAGGAAAACATGTCAACCACCAAGGTAAAATGAGGCAAAAGGAATAATTTCCAAAAAAACAAAATTGAAAATAAAGAAAGCATTGTTTGCAATATGTTAAAATGTTTCAATTATTAAAATGACACTTGCTACAAGACCAAACTTGTTACCTCATGAAAAAAGACCAACTTTCCTATGTGGTCCAAGCTGGTGTGGTGGATGTTGTTTCTATCCATCAGTGGCTATGTGTGGTGAAAAGAGGGTTCATGTCCGCTCATCTGGATCTCGACACTCCATGTATTCAAAATTCGGTCCTCGAGAAATCATCTCCTTAGTTACTCCTAGAACTGGGTGGTAGCCTCTGGCTCCTAGTTGGGGACATGTGCTCCCCGTAGATTACATGAGAACCTTGGCATATCTTGGTAAGACCTATTCCTAAGAACATTGAAAAAAACATGTTTAGATATCTAAGGGTGGCAGACTCACCCCTTTATTCATATAATAAAATCTTAAAAAAATCCAACTATCCATTAAAAACAAAAATTTTCATTTTTAAAAAAACTTCTAACTAATAATGTAATCCGATTTCAAGAAATTGTAGTAAACAACTATGCAGAAATGAAGATAACGAAACATGCAAAGAAAAAATTTAACATGCAAATCTAAATGAATGAAACTAAACTACAATGAACACACAAACACAAATGAAAGAAATAAAAAATGGCCTACCTACTTACCTGGGGCCTGACACCCATAGAAATCAAGTGCCAAGTGATGCCAGGTGAAATCATAAAACTAGTGCGACCACCTTCTCAACATCTCACCCAAGTGTTTCCCCCTATGCTTAATTATAAAATATATAAAGGACACGTTAAGTACATAATAATCATGAATATAAAGGAGCATATAATCAATCACAGGAAACAACTCATGGAGGGGGGTGGGAGGGAGACAATTCCACTAGAAATAATGGCCACAATCTTGATCCACCCATCTATGGATAGGGCCACCATATATAGATGATGTCTCATACTCTTCCTCACTCGCATGATCACTACTTCTTGAAGGCTGAGAGGAGATGCGAGATCATAAGAAAATGACATGGTTTCCCAAAGACGAAAATAAGAGGTAAGGGACAACCTCATATCCATATAAATAAATTTTCCTTCTATTGATAAATCGTTGCCTCTTCATGAACAAATCCATGCAAAAATTCCCAAGACGAAAACATTGTTGCTCGATAGTGTGAGTCTCCAATTGTTTTGGGTTGACCAGGTCCTCATGTTCATTAAGATTCGAGCTCAAATATGATCGATAATTTTACTCATGTGATTGTTCTAATTACTCAAAAGGATAATCCCCAAGGAAAGGATGGAAATAAACATAGGTGTACTACAACCAATCATCTTTGGGTGTCCAAAATAAGTCCGTGACCATATTGACATCATGTTTCCAAACATCCAAACTGTATAGACATGTAGACAAGCATTTTGAAGGAAACAATTTCTCATTGTTCACTTGAAATCCAACATCAATGCCATAAATGGGATCTCCATCAATATTGGAGTAACCAACATCCCATCTACATCTCCCTTCATGTATAAAATCATTAATATGTTGATCAACCATGTCAAAGAGGTCCTCCATGAAATCATTTGTATCACTATAAATAACCATTTCTTCGTCTTCTTGTGCATGTAGAACAAAATCTTGAGTGGATTCAATTAGGTCTTCAACATGACGCACCTCATGGAAATCTTCTTCATCAATGGATTCTTCATCATTTAGGTCATACTTTTATATGATCATGGAACACAAAGAATTTACTCTATGACATGACTCAAAAATATCTTGTGATAGAAAATTGGTAGGACATTCTTCAAGGATATCTTCAAGCACCTAACATCATTTCTTATTAAATATATTATCATAAATGGTTTTGTCTTCTTATTCTTTGTGGAAACCTTCTTTGTGTACCTTTTCTCCAAGAAAATATTTATCATCATGGGCTTGATCTTCAATGAGTTTCACTTCTTTGGGAATCAAGAATAATTGATCCTGGGTTGGGAGGCCTTCATGGTAACCAGATTTCTTTGTCACAGAATAGTGACTTGACTCCAAAATAGGAAATGGAAATCTCCCATGCTATGTCTCGGGTAGGCTCCCTCTCATAATTTCGAAGGATAGTGTTGTACTCTTCTCTTCTTTGCATGCAAAACCTTATCAAGAAGTCTTTATTGTGGTAGTGTTGTAGTAACTATCACAAAAATCATCGTCTTCTTCTATTTTTTCCTTAAGACATTGAAATGTTCTTCATTACTATCCTCTGACTTTTGTTTCTGAATTGTTTTCTTAATAGGATTTTGAAGAAGAATTTCCCTCAAATATTCAATATGGTCAAAGGGAAGACATTGTCTCAAAAAGGAATCTTCGAGGACTTGAACAACATCTTCAAATTTATGAGTTCTAGGGTCCCAATACTTAAAGAATTCTCAGATAAGAACCGTTGAAGAATATATACTTTTAGGTTTGCAATAAATTTTGATCCAGTCCCTCTGCTTTTCCTCAAGTGACAAGAGAAATAATTGTACTACCACATATTCATGTTTTGTACCCAGGAAATAAACAAATTCACTAAAATTGACAATATGTGCAATGGTGGAAGAGGAATCACCATCAAACTTCGGCAAATTCTCACACCATATTCGTGGACATTTATTTGGATACCAATACACATACTCAATGTCCAAATATTTGTATGCCTCATGAAAGTGCCACAAATACATGCTTGCATTTCTTAGGATAATACCTAAATGGTGTTTCCAGATAAACTTACATGAAGTTCATCAAAAATGAAAAGGTAACTTCCCTCAAATGAGCTCACTAGGAAAGCTATGGGAAAGGCTTTGGGATATAATTAAAAAATGTCATTATGGGTCATAAAAGATTCAAAATCCTCTCGAGAAACGATGCCAAAAATGTTATCGCACAATATGTAGTTTTGGTAAAGTCCAACCCAATCCACATAATGTGTGACACAACTGGGAACAATTATCATTGTCACCTCAACAAAGTTTCCCCTCATTTCAGTAAAGGTAAAGTATAACAAAAGGGAGGATTCTCGGTGACCCTATGGGGATTGTGATGGAAAGTCAAAGGAGATGGAGTATGCCCCTATAGGTCCAGGTAAAAACGTGGAAATAATGCTTGAGAATGCGTCTTGTGAGATGATGATTGGTTTTGAAGGTAGTGTACCTGCAAACAAATGTTATCCCTACCTGAAACAAGACAATATATGATGATCAAATCCTTAAAACCAATGGGGAAACAAAAAAAAAACCTTTTTTCCCAAAATTGCAACAGTATGGAAACATATATATATGTAAAAATAGTATAAGAGTTGCAAATTATACCATCAAAATAAAGTGCAAGATGTTGGAAATTACGCTAGCAACAAGAAAATAAATTCTGAATGATTATAGAAAGACTTTGATAGCAATTATATGGTTATTAGTATTTGTTATCAGAAATATTTGTAATAGACTCATGGTTGTAGAAAAAAATTTATACAACAAAAAACTATAGCCACTAAAATCAACAAGTAAACCACCCAAACAATAGTTATTAGCCAACAAAACAATTACCAAATCTTAGAAGTGAAATCAAGTGGTAGAAGAGTGAGTAAAAGAATGAAAGAAGATGAGTTTGATGCAAATCTATTGGATGTAGAATAAAGTTATTCAACAATTAGATTACTTGGCTAATCAAGACACCCTTAAGGCATCATGTATCTTAAAGCACATAAAATCAAATTCCAAACTTAAACGATTCAATCTCCTTGATATCATGTTTACCAATGCGTAATATTCAATATCCAATGAAAAATATTAGTGCCTTATTTATTGGGTTAAATGGAGTATCTTTTTTATGAGCTAAGGTTTATAAATTCTCTAGGGGTGCAAGCCATTTTACTCTGTAGAGCAAACAAACCTTAGTAAGGTAAATATACAAGGGTGTAATCCCTTTTACTCCTTGTAACAACCTTTGCAAAATGTCCTTTTCAATGACAAAAACTATAGATATTGATTGAGGGTGTACGCCCTTATACTTATCCAAGGGTTTAAACAAATTAACCTTGAAATCAAGAAGAAAAACATTCAGTTGCATAAATTTATTACCTAATCAAAGAGATAGCATGCCCTTAATTATCAAGGATATTCTACCAAATTTACATAAAAAAACATCCAAGAGATACCACTATCCCTTTTCCTCCAATGTACAAGTATTCCATCCAAAATGCACCAAAGAAGAGAGATAGAATTGCCCAAGCAGGGTGTAAATTTCAGCCAATAATCATATGCAATTCTCAAGTGATGATAAAATGAAAGTGAGGTGACCTTTCTTTATATGAGGTCACCTAAAACCAATTTGTCCACTTTAATAAGTAAACATCAAATTAGAAGGAGGTCAAAATACTCTATTTTCCTTTTATAATTTGCAAAATTAAAATTTAGATAAAATATATCCCTTGTGATGATGATGTCATTCACTAAAGGGTGATGCCAGGCCTCAAAATGAGATGTTGAGCCTCCAAGTGAATATTGTTTTTCCTCCAAAGGACATGTGCCATCTCGTCATGGGCTAGAGTGACAAGTAATGCATCTGTCTTCATCAAATCACATCACATCACAATCAAACCCCATCATCCAAGGTGACGTCAAGATCTAGGGTTTGACATCCTAGGCCTCCCAAGGTCAACATTTTGGTGCAAGGGGCCACAATGTCATTCTCACATGATGTCCAAATGACTCCAAAGGAAAATTTCATCTTCTTAACTGTGAAATGAGTGGGGTGCATCATCCATCTTATGGGATTCAAGCCCCTATGAAGGTACAAGTGACCTAGTCCCTCTATGGAAAATATTTCACCTGGAAAGGTCTTGCAAAGAAAAACAAGTACGCTCTCCAAGGGTCCACAAGTCACATGTATCATGCCAAGTAATCCATATTTAATAAAATAATCACCTAAATATGTACATTAAATCCCCCCTTCTCAAAATAAACAAATGCTAAAATAGCTTATAGAACTTGTCAAATTTAAGTATTGGAGGTTTGTCATGGCACCCTATTGGGTAGATCAATCCCCAAGTAAAAGCATGTTTCCCAAGAATACCCTCTCTAAGTCATGTAGAATAGTATGAGGTTGATGGGGGTGTGAATTTTGGGCATGGGTTTCTTGGCATACACAAGATCATATTGTCTCTTTTATGGGTTCCTTGTATATGGTGTGCTACATCCTCATTTGCAATGCAACATTTTTCCAAGCCCTTTATTTTCCATCAATTTATTATGATCCAAAACATTGAGTTCTATGTGAAATGGAAAGTGAGGAGCAATGCAATGCCACATGAATCTAAGAACAAAACGAGTTCCATGTGAAAGGAAAGTAAAAGACACCACAAATGAATTCCCTGTTAAGCCCTAATGTTGGCTCATTACCCCTTAATTGGGGCATATTATATTAGTAATGTTATTTTATTTATGTCGTCTTTAGGCCATTAGTTGTAATTATACCTCCTAGTCTCCTATATATACCAAGGAGATATTTTCATTTTGAATCATCTTGTACTTGAACATTTAAGAGGGGTAAAAGGAGGTTTCCCCCTCAAAGAGGATTATTATATGAAATTGTATCTATTTCAAGGCTTTGAGTACTTTTCCTGAGGTTTTTCCATGCTATATTGAGGTTTGGTTCTTAACATATGGTATCAGAGCTCAAGGTCTTGGGGTTTCACTGCTACATCTGAGACACCATGGAATTTTCACTATAACTTTTTTTCTACAACGTTTCAGAAGGAACCACTTGGAGGGTATTTATTAGACGGATCAAGGTACGTTGGGCTCAAAATTCAGCTCCTGAGGCCTTATAATTTCGGAGACACAGCCTGTACAAGATAGGGTTCTGGAATCATTCTGAAATGAGTGATTGCGGAATTTTTGCTATAAAACATTTTCTGTAACATTTCAAACCCTGCACTTTGGAGGCCATTTATAGAAATTAGTAATATAGCTGTGGTAAAAATTTTAGCTTCTGGGTCATCTTAAATTTTTAGATACACCTTGTGTAAGATAGGGTATCTAACTAGTCCTATTGACTAGTCTCAAGAAGGTGTTCCAGGTAAAACAAGTAGAACTTCTTGCTAGAGTATCCAAATTGAGTGGGAATGGTTGCATTGGATCTTGGACAGTCTGTAGTATTTTGGGTGCGAGTTTCAGAATTTGATATCAATTATTTTGTGTGGGGCATTCTATACAAGTGAGATCCCCAGGAAAGGACAAAAATCGGCAAGTTGTGAGGAAGTTACCATAAATTCCACTTGGCACATCCAATTTTGATCAGACCTATGGAATTGCAGAGAAGAAATATCAGAGAACTACCTAAAAGAAAGTTTCATACCCAGAAGGGACTAAACTTGGGAGATAGAACAGAATAAATATTGTCTAGCAGAACCACCTCAAAATCAAGACTCAAAAGTGATATTTGTCCAACATGCCACCCAAAAAGGGACCTTCTACACCAAATAAGCCTCCAGAAAATCCTAATTGGACACTTGATGAAGGTGAAGAAATGCGTAGGGACATAAATGATTTACAAAAGAAGACAATAACTAAAGATGAACTACAAGAGATGATGGATTCAATGGAAGCTAAGTTGGATACTAAGATGGATTCAATGGAAGCTAAGTTGATGGA
>ML776816.1:1581964-1602814 GCA_009831015.1 Picea engelmannii
GCTCATTACCCCTTAATTGGGGCATATTATATTAGTAATGTTATTTTATTTATGTCGGCTTTAGGCCATTAGTTGTAATTATACCTCCTAGTCTCCTATATATACCAAGGAGACATTTTCATTTTGAATCATATTGTACTTGACCATTTAAGAGGGGTAAAAGAAGGTTGCCCCCTCGAAGAGGCTTATTATCTGAAATTATATCTGTTTCAAGGCGTTGAGTACTTTTCCTGAAGTTTTTCCATGCTATATTGAGGTTTGGTTCTTAACATTCCCTTAACAAATGGGACATTTATTAATTATGTGTTTTATTTTTTAGAGATCCTTGAATTTGTTTGGATAAACATTTCATTATTCTCGGGACATTAGGGTGAGAATCAAGAGGACAATATATGGCTCTTATCTTTTTCCAGCTGCAACCCATCCAGGCCTTTACTTCCTTCCTCCCTTTAAATGAGGTACAAGACCTTGGGGTCGATAAGCCCGAAAACCCAAAAGATGAGGAAATAAAGGGGAACAATCATGGAAAGTGGTGAATATTGATGGGAGTGGTATGATGAACCTTCAAGGAGACCCACTGGTAGAATTTTTTTTCCTAAGGGTGACCGCTTACTAGTAAAACATGTCAACTATCAAGGAGAAATGAGGCCAAAGGCATAATTTCCAAGAAAACGTTTTCAAAATCAAGAAATGACCCTTTGCAACATGTTCAAATGTTTAAATTATTAAAATGACACTTACCACAAGACTAGACTTTTTACCTAATGAATCAAGACCTCCTATCCTCTATGGGAGAATCTAGTGTGGTTGACATTGTTTCTATCGATCAATGGCAATGTGTGGTGGCAAGAGGGGATCTATCCGCTCATATATCACTTAAAACTCCATATATACAACCCACAGGGATCTAGATATCATCTCCTTAGTTACCAATAGAAATGGAAGGTAGAAGGACTGACTACAACATATAATCGTAGAGGAGACCACCCTCTAGCAACAAATTTCTTAGGCAATAATCATTGTTTAGGAGAGTCGATACCATGCCCAAGGCTTCGCCTAGTTGGTCACTCAAATATTGAAATTGTGGGATTATTTATAGAGCCCTATAGATTTCATGACTCTCTATGATAGAAATCACGCAGTATAGGTAGAGGTCTTGCAACAAAATAAATATGTGGGTTCATAGCCTCCCAAAGAGAACACTGTTGCAATGCATGACATTTCCATACAAACAAACAATATCACTTCAATGAGGGTTGAGAAAAAATATATGCAAGAGTTCATAACTTCGATGGTCAATAGGGCTATGGACTAGTATACTCAGCTTTCAAACATACAAGTTTTTATTGGCCCCTTCATCCAGGAACTCAACATCACAAATCTAAAAACCCCTCAGGTCATAGCCATTGACGCCAAGGAATCTATTAAACTCTCCAAGGATCTCTAGATCCAACTCAATGAGCTCGAGTTCTAGTATAAATAATTCATGTAGGAATTCAAAATCACTATAGCATCCACCATGGTGGTCATTTCATAAAGTCATTGGCTTCAGGACAAGCTAGATAATAGTGGTGGGGGCTTGTTGGCACCCAAAGTTTTGGGTTCCATTTTGCGGGTGTGCACACATGAAGTTGTGTGTGATCATTGCATAGTTTTGTGCACATCAAAGGATAAAGATGGTGCACTGGATCAAGTTTTTTCAATTGTGCACCAATCTTAAAGTCTACCAAGTGCATGTTGGTTTGAGTTTTGTCAGTTGTGCTAGAAATCAAGAAGATTCTTGCAGGAATCAGGAAGGTCTCATCGATAAATTTCCCTGAATGATTACTAGCAGTAGCATAAAAGGACGTGGGATGGCCACATGATGATATGGAGAGGTATTTAACATTTCCATTGATATATAAATTTTATGTGGAGCATTGGAAGACACCAAAAGTGTGTGAGGAAGTTTTGTCGGGCAAATTACTGGAGCATAATAGGAAGAGAAAGTGCTCCCTAGTAGAGAAAGATTTAAAATAAAGCACTAATATAAGAAATAGGGATAGTTGGCTAGAATAAATAGATATTAAGGAAAATATATTCATATAGTCTTCAATATCGAGCTCTATCAGAGCCCATTGTGATGTTGTAATGATTTGAATATAATAATGTGTATGTGTATGTCTGAGCATGTAGAAAAGGTGCATTATGCAACATGTTTTAATTATGAGGATTTATATAGAAAGAATATATCAAGTTCTATGATTTTCATATGTATCTGTCATGCAAAATGTATATCGTTGGTGTGATGGAATGGCTCTAGTAATAAAGATACAATAGTTTTGATCCATTATGTGTCTATTATGTATGAGTTGAATATGTGTGTGTATTGTTTTAATGCTTAGTCCTGATAATATATCATATATGAGATACTTGGATTCCAGTCTTGATGATTTTTTATGTGTTTATCCTTCATTCCTATCGCAAGACCTTATGGTATCTATTATCCTCTCTGCATATTGGGTGATACCTTCCTCGACCTTGGTCGAGGATTGATATGTCAATGATCTAGGGTATTTTTGGACAACTTTGGACGAACCCTGGGTCTAAAATCCCCAAAATTAAAAAGGACACACGCAAGCGTGGATCATAATTCCAAACAAATATGACCATGTTTAACACCATAAAGTTGTTACAAAATAGAGGATCTTGTAGCATAATATAGGGTTCCTTCAAGATTGATATCACTAGAGATGATGATGATGCTCAACACTAACAAGGGGCTCACTTGAACTTAAATTTCATTTGAATTTAGTATGATGAGAAAGAAATACCAAACAATGATTTGGATTGGATCATTTTATAATTGGGTATCTATATTGGTACATTTTGGGTGGAAACAATTAGAGGAATTAGCTTGTAGGTTCCAGTTTATTGGTAGGCCCTAGTTTGGAAAATTGTGGTTTAAAACCTTCCCTTGAGGCATAAAAGAATATGTTTTGGGTAAACAATTTGTGAGCATATATCTATGCCTTTGATTTTGTTCTACATGTTGGAAGATTAGTTGTTGTCATTGATTTCAACCCTAGTAATTGGTCTTGGACCGCAATATTGATGAAGGTATTTCGACATGAAGGACAATGTACATACAGAAAAAAAACACATGGATGGATAGTATACATCATGTTGTTTCCGGTGGTAGGTGGCACATCAGGTGGATCCTCATGGTTGAGGAGAAATGAATTTTCGAAGATGACAAAGTGAATTGAAGAAGGAAGTACATGTAGGCCCTGAAGATAATTAAAGAAAAGAATTACAAAATAAGAAAGTGTCAGGTCGGCCCTAATGTTAAAATGAAGTGAAAGAAATGGTATAAATAAATATCATTATACATTCATTTAATACACAAGTCGAATTTCAGAGGATATCAGAAGTAAAGAAGGCTCGATTTCAAGGGAGGATGAAGTATTTTGGTGATGTGTTCTAAGGTATGTTATTTAAAGTCCATTTTACCATTTTCGCTATAATTTTTTTTTCTAGAACGATTTATATGGTTAAATTGCTATCGCATTAAGAAGACATATCAAGGTACTCATGGTAAAAGTTTCAGCTCTTGATTCACTATAATTATGGAGATACACTATGTGGAAGATAGGGTTTTTTACCAGTCCTGAAGCTAGTCAATAAACAGGTGTTCCGGGTAAAACCGTCATAAATTCTTCATAGAGAATCCAAATGAAGTGGGACAAATTTCATTGGAAAGAGTACAAACTCTAGTTTCTTTTGTGTGAGTTTTAGAATCTGATGTTAAATATTGAGCACGGGGCATTTTGTACAAGTTCACTGTCCTGAATAAACCAGAATTGAACAAGGTCTACCATTCTCTCTATAACTTCTTTTTTGGGAGGATTCCAGGAGTGAAACTTGGAGAAGTTTCATAGAATACATTGAGTAATATTATCTACAAGATCCAATTATTCCAAAAATTGAATAATTCTCAAGAAGCATTATCAGGTTCTATGTAATGGTTGGTTGATGGTGATGATTTAGTGTAAAGTCTTATTATCTGTAGTATATTCTTGGGTGGAAGGAAGGGGCAAGGATGGAGAGTTCAAAAATCTCTTTATATTGGATGATTTTATCTTCCTCTTGGATTTTTATCCCTCCCTTTACATTTGGAACCTGTAGCTACCTTTGGAAGTCATTACTTCCCTTAAAAAATAACTATTGATTATTTCTCATATATTGTGCATGGTGTATTGTGGTGTATTGGTGTAACTCTTATAATATTGTTCATTTCTCATTGGATATAATTGAATGGTTTAAGTATAAGTTGAAAAAGGTTTTAAATTTTACTCGATACTGATTCACCCCCCTCTCAGTATCGACAATTGGTATCAGAGCGGGTTGCCTTCAGTATAGTTTAACCACTGGAAGGAAGATCCTAAGCAGAAATGGAAGACAAAATTACAAATGGGATTCAACCATTTGATAGAAGAAATTTTGAATACTGGAGTAATATAATGGAAACTTACTTGAAATATCTTGGGGCAGATGTTGGTTCTCAATTGCTTCAGGATACAATGCTTTGAAGAAACCAAAGACTGCAGCTCAAAAGGAAGCAAAAAGGAACAACAAATTGACAATAGATACCATCCTGTATGGATTGATAGATTCAATGAAATACAAGGTGGAATCATGTGCATCATCAAAATATCTTTGGGACAAGCTACAAGACCTTTATGAAAGGGAAGAAGAAGAAGAAGAAGAAGAAGAAGTTGAAGCAAATTACAACATCTCAAATTTCAAAGAAGAAAATAGAGGTCAGTTCTTTTTCTTTAATTGTGAAGGAGTAGGACATGTTGAATTTGAATGTACTCATACAAGGACTGAAAGATATGACACTAAAGAAGAAAATTCCAATGAAGAAGAAGAAAATCATGAAGAAGAAATTATTCAACAAGAAGATGAGAATCTTAAAAAATTGAAGCATGTTGAGATTGAAAATAGCAAGCTCAAAGACACGCATAGAAAACTAAGAAGTGAATTGGGTAGTTGTGAAAAGACAGTTGTAATCTTGAAGAAACAATTAGAAGACTTTGATAAACTAAGACAAGAAAACATTTCCTTGAAAACTCTACTCGAAGAAGAAAAAAGAATAGGAGAAGTAAGGAATGCCCAAATGATGAAGAAAGAAGAAGATTGTGAGAAACTTGAACAAGAAGTTGTCTCATTGAGGAATAGCTTAAGAAACTCTCAAGTTCCAAAAGAATTAACACATCTTGGATGCATGGGTGAAACTTCATACAAAGAAGATGCAAATAGAAACAATAAGGTTGAATAAATAACTACACAGATAGTTGATGAGAAGTGGACCAGGATACCAGAAAGAAGGAATGATTACAAAATAAATGAATATCCAAGAAGACCTCCTACCTTCAAGAATCAAAGAAGCTTCAATCAGTATGAAGGAAACTATAGAAGAGTATATCATGAACCCAGATGGACTACATCACAAAGAATCCCACTTACTCCAAGGTATCAAAATTTCTTTCTTGGTCATTGTTATACTTGCAAAATTTTTGGACATAAGGAAATTCATGTCAGAATCAATGAAAGGAACAAATACGTAAGAAACATGAATGGTGTAAATAGAAGATATGGAAATAATCGTGGATTTGTCAACATAAATTATAATTCATTTTCCCCATTGATGGAAAAAAATATTGTATGCTACAAATGTAAGTATCTTGGTCACAAAGCACGAGATTGAAGATAAATGAATGAAGATGTCCCTATTCCAACCACAATATGGAGAAGGAAAGATATTCCAAACAATGAAGATTGTCGAATAGAATTAACCACTAAAGAATGTAAAGAAGAAGATGAATGGTACATAGACAGTGGATGTTATTCACACATGATCGGGGATCAAGACAAATTCATCAACTTGAAGAGAAAGGGTGGCAATGTTGCATTTGGAGATGACTCATCTGCTAAAATACTTGGAGAAGGTGTAGTAGATCTTGGAAGAAAAAATGTAAAAGAAAATAATGTGCTATTGGTTGAAGACTTGAAGCATAATCTACTTAGTGTTAGTAAAATGTGTGATCAAGGATACACTCTTATGTTTGACTCCTGAAAATGTAAAATCAAAGAAAATAACTCAGGAAGATTGGTTGCAACTGCAATAATAAGACCAAACAAAATATACATCCTATACATGAAGAAGAGAGAGAAGACAAAAGCCACACAAAAGGATTCCAATGAAGAAAAAGGTCGAAACACCCAAAATAAGGAGGAAGTATTATTGAGTGCCACATGTTCAGGGGGAGCAGCCCCAAAGAAGAGAGTTACCTTTTGTCATTAAACTCAAGGGGAGCAGCCCTACCCTTTTCCATTGATGTCAAAGGGGGAGAGAAATTGGGATCATGATGATAGGGGGAGCATGAGTGTTGCCATCAATGACAAAGGGGGAGATTGTTGGCAGATTGGTTGTTGTCATTGATGTCAACCCTAGTCATTGGTTTTGGACTGCAAGATTGATGAAGGTATTTGGACATGAAGGACAATGTACATGCAGAAAAAAAACCCATGGATGGATAGTATACATCATGTTGTTTTCGGTGGTAGGTGGCACGTCACGTGGATCCTCATGGTTGAGGAGAAATGAATTTTTGAAGATGACAAAGTGAATTGAAGAAGGAAGTACATGTAGGCGCTGGAGATAATTAAAGAAAAGAATTACAAAATAAGAAAGTGTCAGGTCGGCCCTAATGTTAAAATTAAGTGACACAAATGGTATAAATAAATATCATTATACATTCATTTGATACACAATTCAAATTTTAGAGGAAATCAGAAGTAAAGAAGGCCATATTTCAAGGGAGGATGAAGTCTTTTGGTGATGTGTTCTAAGGTATCTTACCATTTTTGCTATAAAGTTTTTTCTAGAATTATTAAAATGGTTAAATTTCTATGGTGTTGAGAATACATATCATGGTACCTATGGTAAAATTTTCATCTCTTGATTCACTATAATTATGGATATGCACTCTGTGGAAGATAGGGTTTTTGACCAGTCCTGAAGCTAGTCAATAAACATGTGTTCCGGGTAAAAAATTCATAACTTCTTCATAGAGAATACAAATGAAGTGGGACCAATTTCATTGGAAATATTACGGACTTTAGTTTCTTGTGTGCAAGTTTCAAAATTTGATTTTAAATATTGGGCACGGGGCATTCTGTACAAGTCCGCTCTCCTAAATAAACTAGAATTGAACAAGGTCTACCATTCTTTCTATAACTTATTTTTGGGGAGGATTCAAGGAGTGAAACTTGGAGAAGTTTCAGAGAATACATTGAGTAATATTATCTATAGGATCATATTATTCCAATAATTGAATAATTTCAGAAATTGAAGAAGTCTCATGAAGCATTATCAGGTTCTATGTAATGGTTGGTTGATGGTGATGATTTAATGTAAAGTTTTATTATCTCTCATATATTCTTGGGTGGAAGGAAGGGTAAAGGATGGAGAGTTCAAAACTCTCTTGATATTGGAGGATTTTATCTTCCTCTTGGAGGTTTATCCCTCCCTTTACATTTGAAAGCTGTAGCTACCTTTGGAATTCATTACTTCCCCTGAACAATAACTATTGATTATTTCTCATATATTGTGCATGGTGTATTGTGGTGTATTGGTGTAACTCTTATACTATTGTTCATTGATCATTGGATACAATTGAATGGTTTAAGTATAAGTTGAAAGAGGTTTTAAATTTTACTTGATACCGATTCACCCCCCTCTCATTATCAACACTACACACAGAGACATTTCCAAAAAATAACCTCAATTGGAGCTCATATGCGAAAGTTATGTCTCCCACCAGTTGACCTACCTTGTTTACTGCCATTGTAAGAGTGGATACCAAATCAACCCCCATTACTTACATACGTGGGGCTAGCCATGTTTGGAATTTCAAGAATATTGTAGAAGGTCCAAAGTATTATCACTAATTGAGGGTTGAAGAAGAAAAATCCCCAACCTTAGATGACTATGGGGGTATGTTAAATATTGGACTACTAGGAGGAGAAAAGGTTCCATTATTTAAAATTGTTCTTATTCCTTAGAATATCATATAGCAGTGGATTGGAGAGAATAACACATGTGAAAATTATTTTGTAGAATCCATTAAGGCCATTGTATCAAAGGAAACTCCATAGTGAGTGCGTCTTTACTTATATTTGTAGTTCATAATTGAAGAAAAGAGAGTAGAGCATATGCCTCACCTTCCATCTAGGTTTTATAATGTAATGCACTTTTGAGGAAAGATCTTGTGTTTATTTGTGTGGATGGTGTATTCGTTTTTCCATTTTGTCATTTTCATATTCAATTATTTTTCATAATATGAGCTATAAGGTAGTTATAACAAATTTGAGTTCTAAGGAAATAAGCCTAGATTAATAAAATATTTTAGTATAATACAAGATGTTTTGTGATGAAATATTCCAATGGAATATCCAGGGTAATTTACAAATCATATTGGTACCAGAGCAGTTTTCTTTGGGGTATTTGTGGAAATTTACAGTAATCAAGAATTATCTTAAGAAGGAGGTTGCAGAACCCTAGCCATGGTAGATGCGTTTGTTCATAAAAATACTCAAGATGCAATGGAAGAGATATTTTCTAGGGAGGAAGATAAAGTTTCTTATATATCTTGCAACATGGATCTCTTCATGGTAGATCTAGCAAACAAGTTTAGAACTTTCAGGGAGGTTGATGGATCTAACTCAAAAGTTTGATTTGATGAGAAACTAGGAGATAGTGAAGACCTAGTAAATGAGTCAAGAAAATATCTTGAGAAAGAGAAACCAAGTTCCAGTTCCATTGCTCCTTAACAACCTCTTTTTAGAATGGAAGTGGAAGTGGAAGTCAAACCCTACCAAGGTGAGATTGATGATATTAAGTTGAAACATTGGTTGCAATAGTTAGAAGTTTATTTTTATGTCCATAATATAGATGAAGAGTAGAAACTTCCATTTCCTCGACCAAAAATAGAGGGCCATGCACTAACCTGGTTGAAGAGACATATTAAGACACTTAGTCAAGGGGGTGATCCAATAATAACTAAGTGGAATGAATTTTAAACCCTCAGGACATCCTAGTTCTACCTTATTAGGTATGTAGAGGACCAGTGGATCTATTTAAATCACTTGAGGTAAAGGAAAGGGTAGAGTGTGCAAGAGTACACCATTGAATTTAGGAATATTTTGATCATGTTGTGTATCTCTCCCAAGAAATGAAATGTACTCCTCAAGTATCTAAGGGGTATACATAATCATTTCTAAATGAAAATGACGCTCTTCAAAACTAACACCATTGATGAGTCCTATGTGAAAGAATAGTATATGGAGAACATATGCCATAAGGAAGGAAAAACAAGTGGTTCTAAATAGAAATACCACCAAAATAATTCCAAGGAGGGGGAGAAGAAGTGGAAAGGAAAACAAAAGAAGACAACAACCACTGCACATCAATGCAAGGATCTAAGCAACCAATGCAATCATTGTTATATTTATGGTCACATACAAGACAAGTTTTGGAAGGTACATGATCGAGGTGGATATCGGTGGCCACCCACCTTTTCCACTGACAGAAAGAAAAATTTCCATTTTGGTAGTCGTTTTACATTTTTTCGGGTCACAAACATTTGGGGTCGTTTTGAGGCCCTAAATGACATTTTTTGGGCTCGACAGTGCCTAGCATGTACCTAGAGGCAAATGCTAGGAAAAATTAAATATGTACTCCTCAACTAAACCTTTCAAACAATGTATTGAGCACCCCAAGAAGAGATTGTATATATGCAAATGTTACGCCCTTGGGAAGTTGATGTATAAATTACCCCCATTGGGGCCCACAAACCTTTTGTCGTTTCATCTCTCAAGGTTGGGGTTTTAGATTCTTAGGGTTTTCTCATTTATGTTTAATGTTAAAAATGCCTTTGGAGCCTCATTTTACTCATATTATTGTGAATGAGCGTAGCCACCACATCTCTTCTCAGAGATAATATGCCACCATTCAAGTAAGTTTGTTTCATTGTGCATTTTTCTAGTTTCGACATGTTCTCTTTAGTAATAGAATTCAAGTTTTATTGTATCTATGTATGTTTCTTAGCTATACACACTACAAAAAATCCCTATGATTAGCTCCCTTTTTATCTCCCTTTTTTTCTTCCACTGGTTGTTTTAATGCATTTTTCTCCACCTTTTTTCTAAAGTCAATGCTATTTATTGGGGGGGGGCACTATTTATGGTGCTATTGGCTACGAGCAACACAAGTTGGTGCTAATATAGGCACTATTAGTGCCTATTTTAGTACCCTATTGAATTCCCAATTTAGTGCCTAAGTTAGCTCCCTATGTAGCACCCAAGTTAGTGCCCCAATTATCACCTAGTTTAGTTTCCAACTTAGCATCCAGTTTAGCTTCCATATTAGCTTCCTTTTTAGCTTCTAGTTTGGCCTCCAATTTCACTCCTAATGTGCCTAAAGAGTAATTTGGTTGATTTTTTGGGGGTTAAGTGGATAGGTGCTTTGGGGATTCAGTGATTTAGGGATTTGGGGTCTAGGGATTAATGGTTAAGGGATTAGGGGTTACATTTTAAGGGATTAAGGGTTAATGTATTAGGGGTTACAATTTAACATATTAAGGGTCAATGGCTAATGGATTTGGGGGTTAGGGGTTAGGTTTTTTAATGGTTAATTGATCATGGATTATATATGGTCAAGGGATTAATGCCATCCATTGACCCTGCACATAATCATTGTGATCATCCACATCTCATTTTCATCATCCATTATTTCCATATGTAGAATCATTTTTGGAACTAATCTCTTGAAATGCCATGGAACTTCCAATACACCCATCACAAATGTCTTCAACTGACCCCTCACAATGATCAGCGAATGGAGAAAACGTTGAAATTTCTTCAGTTTGTTCTTGTATGCATCAAAATTTGACATGGATAGACTAGAAACATGTGTTGATGGTATGGGAGGGTTTCAAGACTCAAGGATGTCTGATCTCCCCACGTAATATTTGATATCATCCATGTTTTCATAAACTTTCATAATGGATGTCTCATTGTCATCATTCGTCATTTCCATCTATATAATATTGATTGGAACTCTCTTGAAATTTCATGGAAATTTCAATTCACCCACCACAAATGTCGTGCACTAACACTGCATAGTGAGCAGTGAATGGGGCCAATGTTGAAATTTCTTTAGTATGTTCCTTTATGCATCGAAATTTGACATGGTTAGACTAGACACATACTTTGACTGTATGGGAGGGTTTCAAGACTCAAGGATGTATGATGTCCCCACATGATATTTGGGATAGTCCACATTTTCATCAACATTCATCATGCACGTCTCATTGTCATCATTTTCCATTCCCTTATATATAATCGTTTTTAGAACTATCTTGAAATTTGTCATGGCACTTCCAATACACCCATCACAAATTTCTTCCACTGAACTCGCACACTGAGTAGTGAATGGGGACAACGTTGAAATGTTTTCAATTTGTGCCCATATGTGTTGAAATTTGACATGGTTAGACTAGATAGTTTCCTTGATGGTATGGGAGAGTTTCAAGACTTAAGGATGTTTTGTTTTCCCACATAATATTTGAGATCATTCATGTTTGCATCAACGTTCAATATAATGGATGTCTCATTGTCATCATTCGTCATTTCCATCTATAGAATCTTTCTCAAAATTCTCTTGAAATGTCATGGCACTTCCAATACACCCATCAAAAATGTCATCTTGCATCGACCTCACACAGTGAGAAGTGAATGGGGCCAACATTGAAATTTCTTCAAATTGTGACTGTATGCGTTGAAATTTGACATGGTTAGACTAGACACGTGCCTTGATGATATGGGAGGGTTTTAAGACTCAAGGATTTCTGATGTCCCCACATAATCTTTGAGATCATACATGTTTGCATCAACATTCATAATGGACGTCTCATTGTCATCATTCATTGCTTCTGTCTATAGAATATGTGTTGGAACACTCTTGAAATATCATGGAACTTGTAATTCACCCACCACAAATGTCATGCACCGACCCCACATAGTGAGCAATGAATGGGGCCAATGTTGAAATTTCTTCAATATGTGTTTGTATGCGTCAAAATTTGACATGGTTAGATTAGAAACATGCCTTGATGGTATGGGAGGGTTACAAGACTCAGGGATGTATGATGTCCCCACATAGTGTTTGAGATCATCTACATTTTCATCAACACTCATCATTCTCGTCTCATTGTCATCATTCTTCATTCCCTTCCATCAAATTGTTGTTAGAATTCTCTTTAAATTAGACATGGAACTTCAAATACACCCATCACAAATTTCTTCCATTGACCCCGCACAATGAGAAGTTAATTGGGCCAACGTTGAATTTTTTTCAATTTGTGCCCGTATGCATCGAAATTTGACATGGTTAGAGTAGATAGTTTCCTTGATGGTATGGGAGGGTTTCAAGACTTAAGGATGTTTGATGTCCCTGCATACTATTTTAGATCGTACATTTTTGCATCAATGTTCAATATACTGGATGTATCATTGTCATCATTCGTCATTTCCATCTATAGAATATTTTTCAGAACACTCTTGAAATTTCATGGAACTTCCAATACACCCATCACAAATGTCATCTTTCATTGATCTCGCACAATGAGAAGTGAATGGGGACAACATTGAAATTTGTTCAAACTATGCCTATATGCATCAAAATTTGACATGGTTAGACTAGACACATGCCTTGAGAATATGAGAGGGTTTCAAGACTCAAGAATGTATGATGTACCCACATAATATTTGATATCGTCCATATTTTGATCAATGTTCATCATGCACGTCTCATTGTCATCATTATTCATTTACATCTATAGAATCTTTGTTGAAACTCTCTTGAAATGTCACAAAAATTCCAATACACCCATCACGAATATCATCCACCAACCCCGCACAGTGAGAAGTGAATGGGGCCAATGTAGAAATTTCTTCAAAATTTTATTTTATGCATCTAAATTTGATGTATTTAGACAAGACACATGTCGTGACGCTATGGGAGGGTTTAAGGACTCAAGGATGTCTGATGTTCCCACATAATATTTTAGATCGTTCGTGTTTACATCAATGTTCATAATGGGTGCCTCATTTTCATCATTCATCATTTCCATCTGTAGAATCCTTTTTGTAACTCTCTTGAAATGTTAAGGAACTTCCAACACACCCATCACAAATGTCATGCATCGACCCCACATAGTGAGTAGTGAATGGGGCCAACGTTGAAATTTCTTCAATCTGTGCCTGTATGCATCAACATTTGACATGGTTAGAGTAGACACATGCCTTGAAGGTATGGGAGGGTTTAAAGACACAAGAATGTCTTATTTATTCACAAAATATTTGAGATCGTCCATGTTTTCATCAATGTTCATCATGCGCGTTGATCTCATTGTCATCATTCATCATTCCCTTTTATAGAATCTTTTTAAGAAATCTCTTTAAATTTCTTGGAACTTCCAACATTCCATTCACCAATTTCATCCGCCGACCCTTCACAATGAGTAGTGAATGGGGCCAATGTTGAATTTTCTTCAAAATGTGACTGTATGCATTGACATTTTACATGTTTACACTAGGCGCATGCCTTGATGGTATGGGAGGTTTTTAATACTTAGGAACATCATTCTCTTCATCATTTCCATAATCAAGGTTATAATTTCCATCATCATCATCATCATATTCATCATGACCCAATTTATCCATCCATGCCAACAAATAACAAACCCGACATACCCATCTTTACAACGAAACCTAATGAAGATGTCAATTTCCATGTATTTGTCTTTTTTTTGTGGAATTCTTCGAGATGATTAAACGATGATTCTATTAAGTTGACACAACACAAAATAATTTTATAGGGTCCAGCATGCAAGTGGATTAATTTTTAATGGGTTAGGGATTATATTGGGTGAAGGGGTTAATGACATCCATCGACCCTACATGGTTAGAAGTGAATGAAGCCAACATTGACATTTCTCCAAATTGTTCCTGTGTGTGTCGAACTTTGACATGGTTATACTAGGAACATGTCACTTGATGGTATGGGAGGGTTTCAAGACTCAAGAATTTCTGATGTCCCCACATAATCTTCAATATCGTCCATGTTTCAAGCAGTTAGGGGTTAGATGGTATAAATGTTAATGTCTTAGGTTTAGGCTTAGGCTTAGTGAAATATTTCAATTTGTTTTAAAATATAAATTAATGAATAAAATTTGGATACATTAATTATCCTAATCATTTGGATTTACATTGATTTACATATATGATATATTTAATTACATTTTTTAACAATTGCCAATAAATGACCACTAACCATGATAACTCTTATATAAGTAATCCTAATTTTTTTTCCAACAATTCATAGAAAATATTGAACACTTTAAGGATATTGCAAAATGTAATTTGTATCGTCGGAAATAATAATGAATCATTTCATGAAATTTTGTGCCCTAAGAATCAACATTTTAAAAACTGGATTACAAATAATTCTGAAAATTTAGAAGTCTTGGTCATTAACATTATTGTTTGCAACAATGTCATCTAGTTTAACATTGTGAATGTTCATATGTTCTTTCAAGTATTTAATATTATCATCATCCTCTTCTTTATCTACATCATCTTCATCATCATTGAAATTTTATTGTAGACCATCTATATTGTTACCATATGTATTTGGATCATCATTTTTTATACCATCCATATTGTTGTCTTCCATAACATCATCTAAATATGGATTGTTGTCTTATTGTGCTTGAACATAATGATATTCAAAATCATCATGGATGTTAATTTCTTCGATTTTATCTAATCCCTATCTCTCATTTTGTTGGACATCATTGTTTTTCTTAATATCCACTAATGCATCATCAAGTACATGCCTTAATCTTGGATCATAATGTATGAAAAATATCCATTTCGGGTCCAAAATATCTTCATAGAAAAATACCTACACATGAACAACATACATATATTAGACACATCTTATAACACTTTTATTTATTAATAAACACACATGTATTATAGCAATAAACTATGAATCAATAGATTAATGATCACTATTGCTTCTTATTTGAGTTAAAGAAATCCATTCTCACAATGAATTGGTAGAACATAAGGTTCCTTATCCTCTGATCGGAACCTCGAGGAATCTATAGAAAACAATCCACCATGGGTATCACGTCTCCATGTCCTCTCAAATGCTTCATACCATCTACACTTAAAAATAAAACATTTAAAAGAGAGGTAATCCAACTCAATAATTTCTTGGATTTTTCCAACATATTGTAGATTCCCTTCAATAATATTCTTATCTTTTGAGCTTGCTTGACTAGATTTCTTGAAATCAACAATGATTCCACAATCAAAGGATCATATCTTTGCATCTACACTTTCTACATGATACTGTCTTCCATATGCCCACATTGCAGGATATTTCCTTGCCTGTGAAAGACCATTTATTTCAGTGAAAACAAATATAATGACGAATATTAAAAGAGTTAATAGTGTCAAACCTATAAGGAAACTGTCAGATGTCAACCCTTGGAGAAAGTCCGTTAGCGAATTTCGGTAGCACAAAGGTTTGGGTAATGGACCCAAGTTTTTTTGATGTATAATCATATGCGTTTTAATATATTTTAAGGTAATACTATTCTATATGGGTATTACATGTGATGCCATTTATGATGGTGTGTGGAACGTCACATAACTCCTCACGGTTAGAGAGTTATGGCCATGTGAAGTTGGAGAACCCAGGTTTGGGTAATGGAACCAGGTTTTTTTGATGGATAATGGTATGAGTTTAGATATATTTTCAGGTAATAATATTCTATATGGATAGTACATTTCATGCCATTTCTAGTGGTATGTGGAACGCCACATAAATCCTCACGGTTAGAGAGTTATCGCCATGTGAAGTTGGAGAACCCTCATGAGTCATCTAGAAGCCCCAAAATGTCAAAGTAGTCAAAGTGGTTTAAGAGATTTTTAGAAGGTAAATAATAAAGTGAAGTGATGAGTGTACTATAATTCAAAGTGAATACAAAATAAATTATTTAAATAATAAAGTTAATGGAGAAATTATTAAGTTGACAAGTGGTTAGAAGTGGGTTAGCCCTAAAATAACGAAAGTGGTTTAACATGGTTAGAAGGTAACCCCTTGAGGTAAAGTGAAGTGATGAGTGTACTATAAGTCAAAGTGGATACAAAACAAATTATTTAAATAACAAATTTAATGGATAAATTACTAATTGGACAAGTGGTTAGAAGTTGGTTAACCCTAAAATAAGGAAAGTGGGTTAAGATGGTTAAAAGATAACCCCTAGAGGAAGCTACATGAAGGTGTAAATAAGAGGCAAGGCTCTCTCATTTTAATCACACTTGAGCATATTGAATATCTACAGGTCACTGAGGTAACCAAAGGATATCTAAGATGAATTTCAGAGAGAAGGTGAAGTAAAGAAGGCCGAAATTCAAGGGAGGATAAATTCTTTTGATGATGCTTTCTAAGGTATGTTTTTTACAGGTCATCTCACCATTTTCGCAATAATTTTTTTTCTAGAATGATTCAGACCGTGAAATTTCTAGGCCATCAAGTAAACATATCCAAGTATTTTTGTTACAAATTTAATCTTCTAGGTCATTGTATTTTTGGATTTACACTTCATGGAAAATAAGATTTGTGGCTTGTCCTGAAACTAGTCTCAAACAGGTGTTTCGGGTAAAAACGCCATAACTGCTTCATAACAGATACAAATTCAATAAGACCAAATGTGTTGGTTAGAGTAAATTCTTTAGTATTATGTGTGAAATTTTCAGATCCATACAACTAATATTTCATGTGGGGAACTCTCTACAAGTTCTCTATCTAGAATAAGCCAGAATTCAACAAGGTATGCCATTTTTTCTATAACTCATTTTATGAGAGGTTCCAAGTAGTGAAACCTGGAGGAATTGCATAAAACACACTGAATAACATTTCATACAATTTTCAGATCTTTATTCATTACAGGTAAATAGTTATGATTATTTCAAGTTAGGGTTGTTGACAAATCCAAAACTAGTCATGTGAGACTAAAGAAAATTTTGATGAAAATGATAGTCTCTTGTTGTTAAAGTTAAGGAAGGTTTGTAGGTATGTGATCATATACACCAGGTTTATTAAAAAGTTACAAATCATATTTGGATGATGAAATTGATGAAGGATTTTGGTTCAGGTACATGTTGGGTACATGGTTGAGACAAGTAATTGATGAGTTGGCACACACATGAGGTGTATAGTTGATGATGTTGGTACATATTGATGAGTTAGAGTTGATGAGTAGTTGATACATGATTGGTACATACTTGGTACATGGTTGGAGGCACTTTTTAGTAGTTTTGTTGACACATGGTTTATGGATGATGTAGCATACTTGTATTGGTATATTATTAGAAGCACATATTGATCTTGGTGATGATTATGAGTTGTTGTGTTATGCTTGGTTGATGAACATATTTGAGATTTTTCTTGGTTATTGATCTTGGTGAGTAGATCTAATTTGGTTTATAAGATTGATGAGATAGGTTGTTGTGATAGGTTGTTTGGACAAGTTGTTGTGACATGTTATTTGTATAGGTTTGGTGGATGGTTGATGCACTTGTTCATGGTACAGGTTGAGGTACAGGTTGGTGCATGGTTGATGCACTTGTTTATGGTACAAGTTGATTATAGATTGAGGTACATTTTGATGCATGGTTGATGCATGGTTCCGATTATTGGTATAGGTTGTTTGGTGCAGGTTGATTGGTACATGTTTACAACAATATATCTCACAGTGATAGTGTGACAATGGTTCCATCATTCTATTTATACATCAGCGTGGTTGGACAGGGAAATGAAAGGTGATTGTATCCACCTTCTGCTTGTATCCGAAGAACATAGGGGGTTGTAGCCTCTGTCTAGTTGTAGCCAGAAAATTGGCGAGTTGGTGTTAAGGTCCTAACCTGCACATAGGTAGATCAATGTATTCGGATGTAATAAAGGTCAATATTAATAAGACCTTTCAATAAAATAGAATAAGGCGGATGTAAGAAGACCTAATAGAAGCTTCTTCTTCTAGAATGATCTTCCTCTAGATTCTTCTCTTAATAGACACATTTAGTATAAATAAGGGTTGAGGGTATGAAAACCCTAGCTTGGAGATTATTGTAATAGAGCGTTTCTCGACTGGAGGTTTCCCCCTCGAAGAAGCCTGTGAACATTGCTATCTAAATCAAAGTGTTATTTATGTTTCTATTTCGTATATCATTTCTGTGTATTGTGAAGATTATGATGGATATTTTACTGTTATTCTGTCATTTCTAGCATTTCATTTCTATTCTGCATATTTTATATATCTAGTATCTTGCAAGTGGTATCAGAGCACTTTCCTTGGCAGAAATTGTGGGTATTTTTTTTTTCAAGGTAGAGACGTATTCCGACGTCTTTAAGCCACAGAGATCTGTCGTTACGCACATAAACCCGCAGTTGAGGGATTCATACACGCAGGAAATACAAGTGGTTCTTAAGAACACATCTGTTGGCCACCCTTGTAACCCCTGTTGGTACCCCTTCGAGTGGTAGCGCATCAGACAACACCTGTGTACGGATCGACCTAGATTTCCTGAAGCCCTCTTTAGATAAACCTATTGGCCGCTGGACTGCTATAGTGTCACCGAGAAAAACACTCGAGAAGATACTCTCTAGTACCTGGGTAGTCGGGTAGTACGACTAAGGGTACGGTCTATCCTCCTTAGTTAGTTCCCTAAGATATTGGGCCGAGTACTACTGTTGGACCCCGCATGTATATCAGAGAGCTATAGCACAGGGCAAACCCTTGTCTGTAGAACCCTTGAATACCTAACCCTTGGGGAACATAAACAATAACATAAGCAAATTAAACTGACGAGATCTATTGACATGCATCTGTGTTCGGGTTGCTAAGTAAATACTCTCTGGTTCAGAATTTGGGGATTTCAACACTGCAACATTCTTTAGACGAAAGCATAACCCCGCAGCTGTAAAAAAAAAGAAAAAAAATCTGGAAATTTTTTCACCATTATTTGAGACCTATTCCATTAGATTCATCTCTTCTCCCTTATCACTTTCATCCATATCATTTTTCTGTAAAAATTTCTGACCCTGCCCGCTCCCTTTTCAGTTCACCCATCATCATGGCCCATACCCGTAACCAAGAACTAGAGTCTCGCTTCAACACCCTGCAATTTGGTTTACTTGAGACCCAACAAGAAGTGCAACAACTCAGTGCTAATATTGCCTCCTGTGATGCCTCCATGAATGCATCCATAAATGTAGCTGTGCAGTCCGCAATGGTGGAAGTCAAACACAAACTGACCACCCAACTAGAATCTGTCTTTGCATCACTCTGCACCAAACTCAAGCTCTCTACCGATGACTCTTTTCGTGAGGCACATAAAAAGACTAAAGGTGAAACTTCTTCCCATTCCTTTCAACCCCATCACTTTCAAAGGGACATACGCCTTCCACGGGTGGATGTAACCAAATTTGATGGCTTGGACCCCACTGGTTGGGTCACACAAATGGAACATTATTTCTCTCTCTACAACATTATAGATGACTTGGCCAAACTTCAGTATGGTGTTCTCCATGTAGATCAAGAACGTTGGCAATGGTGGCAATGGAGAAAAACTTCCCGTCAAGGGTATATTGCTTGGACCCAATTTGTTGCCGAGCTTTATGAATGCTTTGACACTGACACCAACCATTTGGGCCGTTTGACAAAATTGAAGCAATCAGGCACAGTCGAAGACTTCATAGCTGCATTTGAGTGTCTGGCCTTTCGAACAGAGGGCATGACTTATGCTTTCTTTCGAGAGTGTTTTATCAGTGGCCTCAAGGAGGAGATTCATGAACATGTCCTCATGGCTCGACCTACGACTTGGGTGGAGGATACCAAAAAAGATAAAGAAGCACAACAAATTGTTTCCACTCAAAACCGTAAGCCTTCCTTTATCCCACACCCTAAACCAGTAAACCCCACCACTCCCTCCGCCCCATTAAAAATCCAAAAATTAACCAGGGCTGAAATGGATGAATGCCAACTCAAAGGCCTATGTTATAATTGTGATGACAAATATTTCCTAGGCCACAAATGTAAGGAACAAAATCTCTTTATGGCCATCTCTGAGGATATTCAAGAAGAAGATGTTGACAACTCCCCTATGCCCGAGTCACCAGAAATTTTTGAAATAAACCCTCCCTCCGACCCTCCTGAAGTGGAACCGATCATCTCCCTCAATGCTCGCACTGGCTTCTCTACCCCCCAAACCCTCAAGCTAATCAGTTACATCAAGAACCGAAAGGTCATCATCTTGGTGGATAGTGGCAACCACCACAATTTTATTCATTGCCGCATTGCCCAAGAAACCCATTGCTACATCCATGTTGTCAATAATTTCCAAATCATGATTGCCAATGGTGGTTCTATGAAATGTGGCGGGCGCTGTGAAAATGTGCGTCTCCAAATAGGTGACTACAACCTCAAATCCCATATGTTTGCTATTGACATGGGCAGTTGTGACATTGTGTTGGGTGTCGAATGGCTAAGAACCTTGGGTCCCATTCTCATGGATTTTCAGAACTTAACCATGCAATTTGACCAAGGAGGCCACAAACATAAATTTCAAGGCATCACTACGGGTTCTCCTAAAATCATCAGTTCT